>JAGKTI010001655.1:9292-28259 GCA_018397915.1 Birgus latro
ATACAGTAAAACCTCGATATAACGGACTTCAGTAGACCGAAATTCGCTTTTATCGGACTCAAGGAGCTACCGGACTAAACTCCTATAAATCAGAAAAGTCCGATATAGCCAGAAAGCAGTCCGGACTGCCTGACAACTTCAGCTATGTTCACCACAATAAGACAAGTAAAAGACATGTTTTTCAGTGCACAGTACAGTATTATTATACCATTTGATTAATGTAGTGAAGGTATAACACAGTACAATACTGCAATGGTGGTGAAAACTACCGATGCAATCTGGACTAATGTCTGATATATCGGAAAAAGTCCGGATTAGCTGGGGTAAATCCGGATGTCGCTTTTAGCGGAAAATCGCATATTTCGGACCGGCCTGAGCCCCAATTAGTCCATTATAGTGAGGTCTTACTGTATATTGGTCCCTTGCATTTAGCGTGTTTCAAGTTAGCGATTTTCGCGTTTAGCAATGGGTTTAAAAAGGTACCAATCTTGCGCATTTAGCGATTGTCTTACTCTTTTAGCGATGTGGGGCATGACATCACGCCATGCTCGTCCGCCACCAGACTGCCATTGTTATCATTGTTGTGAACATGTGGCGACCTTGGGTGCTTTTTATCTATCAGAGTGCCGAGCATTTGGCGTTTTTCGCTAACCTGATGTCTTCTACTGGCAAGGGAGACGGTGGTGGTGGACATGGCAAGAAAGAGATGGCCAAGAAGAAGAGGGATTACCTTAAAGGCAAGAAACACAGAATTTACATGGTGGAAGAGAAACAGAAAATAACTGATATGATTGAAGCAACAGTCACACTCCTTTCTGGTGAGTAGATGTATAACCATACATTACTGTATCTGTATAATGTATTGCTAATACACTGTGTTTCATTTTCAGCACTTAAAGCAGGAAATCGGGGGTCAAAAGGGTGACCTGGGGAATGAGAGCAGACTAACTGATACTTTTCCCATATTAAGTACACCTCACATTTAGCGATGGTTTCGCCAGACTAATTAAATAGTTAAATGCGAGGGACCACTGTATATAACTTTTTTATTTATATAAAACATACAAGAGAAGTGGACAATAAATAGTGAAGAAGCAACATGAAAGTTTCCTGTGACAACCACAATGCACACATAAATTATATAAAACTGAAAATAAATTGTTAAGGAAGAGAAATAAGAAGGCTACTAGAGACTGAGCAGCATGGAGAGCTGCCATTAGGTGACCAAGGCCGATTTATGCAAGCACGTTGGAGCCTTTATCAACAATATGATACGACAATACTGTATGAGTCAGTATAAAGTTTACCATGCCACCCACAATAATGTTATTAAGCTATGCACCAGAAACACATATAAACAAAACACAAAAGAAAGGAAGGTCAAAATAAGAAATAAATAATTAAGGAAGATGCACTACAAATTCTCATATTTCACCTGAAATACAGCCCTAAAATTGAGCCTGAACTTACCAAGGTCAAGCACAGTAAGCAGAGGTGTTGTGAGCTGTGGGTATGTTGGGGCCAGGTTGTGCAGTGCCTCAGCCACTACCTCTCGACCGCACTCCACCACACTCACCACTCGGCTGATGTCTTCATTCACATTATCTGTAAGGTAGTGGTTGACTTGATGCATTATTGGTCTACATAAAGTATAATGACTTCTTTATTACAGCCTGAAAATATTCTATAAATGGTAAATGCCAATCTGATAATACTCCTGAGAGGCCCAGGACTATGCTACCTTAGACCAGCAGCCTACATTTAAAGGTAAATGACCAGCCTATTTCTCCTGATGGTATTATATAATTAATAAGCCACCAGTCACCTCTTGTGGATGGGGGAGGCAGTGGCTCAATCGGCAGAGAGGTGGCCTGCAGTCCTAACGGACCCAGCTTCAAATCCCCACTGGGGCAGGGAGCAGTTTAAGGATTTGAATTTCATTAAAGCAAACTTTACTGATCCACCAAAGGACCCACCGACATGTTGTAAAAATACCCCCGCTAATACCAATACACCAGTCCTGTATGAGACAGCCCTAGCATGTATTCAATAAGGATGGTGGGTGTTAGTCCCAAAGTGGTGACATGTAGAGGTGTAGGGCATGTAGGAGGACTGCTGGGCCTTGATAGCAGGCTGTGAAGCCTATGCCTGGAGTTGGACACACACACACACACACACACACACACACACACACATTCATTCATTATCCAATCCTATGTCGCCCCAGAGGAGCGTAGGAGCCCGAGGCAAGGCAAGTTGGTCCTGACATTTAAGATGAGAGTGATCAGCATCACTCATCCCTGAATGGCATTACCTGAGCAATAAAACCCAATCACCCCGTGGATATAAATCTTCACTGGGTCAATCCAACTGAGAGCACCTCAATAAAAAACTATGTACTGTACACGGCTACACTGTCATTCCAGTTGGGGTGCTGTAACCACTTGAACAGCAAGGTACATTTTTAAATATTCGAACTACTAATATCCAATTATTCTATACTCATCTCTAGCTGGGTCTATTAACCACTTCATTAAAATGATACCACTCTTATTATATACCAATTACCACCAGATGGGCTTATATGGCTTGGAGCAGATGGGCTTCTAATCCCTTCAGTACCAGATGTCCTAAGCTGGAGGAAATTATCTGTAATTACTGTAATGAGGAGGTTAAGTCCAAGCACATCATTGGCTAATCAGCCCGGTGGCATATGATACAGAAAAGTTTTACAATATTTAGTTCACCAGTAACCCAAGTCAACCATCAACAATTCACTCTGTTTTTACCACACCCACAACTATTTGCACCACATCATATACATGTCACACCTTCTCAGTCATTAACTTCACTCTCATTTATCTTCACTGTCCAAATGCAACTACATTAGGTCCTCCTTTCTCTCTCTCTTTTGAGTTTCACTGTTTCTATTTCATTATACAGCATCAGTCACACTTCTCACATTGCACGTGAGTCTGCCTTGCTTTACAGGGTCCCTGGAAACCACAATATCCAACTCTGAGGATTCTGTATTATTTTGCTGGGTAGATAATTTGAGGTCTTCCTGACCAGAGGGGAAAAGCACCATCCTTTGTAAGACATGATTTTGTCTGAAGTACAGCTCTACTCCAGTGCTTTTGAATTATGACTCATGACCCGAAACTAACTTACTCCCCCATCTTCCACACTCATAGCCAGAGAGGCACAACAATCACAATTCAACAGCATAGGTGTTGTCTTTAATTCTTTGAATCTTAAAGTCTCTCTCTCTCTCTCTCTCTCTCTTTTAAATCTTATTCTTGCTGCTTTTAGATTCTTTTAAAACAAAAAGTTAATATAACCTTCATAAGCCCTTTCACTACTATAAGTTCTTCTAAAGTTGAATAAATCATTTAGTGGCAGAAACTAAAAGAAAAATGCATTCCCAGCCTGAGTTGATGAAGCTGGTGGGAATTTCAGCCCTTTCAGTCCCACAACTTCCTTCTTTTCCACCATGTTAATCCAGGAAAAACTATGTGCAACAGCAGACAATAATATCACTGACTTTACAGTCACGCAACTATCAGGTTTCTATGTAATGCTGCATTCTAAAAAAAAAAGTCTGTCGGACTCAAGCCGGACTGGATTTTGAAAGTTATTCCTCTCTGTCTTATTATTAATCACTATACATATACTAGTGATATATCATTTTAATTTTTAAAGGCTCCAACAAACTTGCATGCATTGGTCTCAGTCACCTAATGGCAGCTCTCCAGTCTCCATGTTGCTTGATTTCTAGCAGTGGCCAAATTCAGCCCACTGTCCATGAGGTCCTACTCAATGACCTTATCCTTGGTCTTTTTCAGTCTAACTCTCGCAACCTTACTCCTAACATTAACACTTATAACTTTCTGCATTGAACTGTCATCCCCCATCCTCTCCACATGCCCAAACCACCTCAATCTACTCCTCCTCATCACACCACAAATACACTCCAGGCCCATCCTACCTCATAACTCATCCATCGCAAACCTTGACCCCTCAGGCCTCACACTCACAGACGCACTGCACATCCACCTAATCATTGTCATTTCTGTATGTCTGAGCCTGTGAAACTTCCTTTACTGCTCAGGTCTCATTACCATACAGCATTACACTCCCAACACATGATGCATACAAAGATCCTTTATCACAGAGGGAGATCCCTCTCAGTTTCAGGAAAGGCAAAAGCTCCCTGATCTTTTCCAACCATTCCTCACTCTAGCCACAGAGGTAGCTCCAACCCCAACTCCAGCACTTAACATGACCCCCAGATGACAAAACTCTTCAACACACTCGAGAGACTCACCAGCAAGATGCTCTCCCTGACACAATGCACACACGAAAAAGCATTATCTCAAAGTCTACCTCTAATACCACTAAATCTCTTGTGCACCCACTTATCACAAACACTGCAAAAGATGGAATTACCTTCCACACCATTGTGGAAAATCGTACATGGCCACTACCCCTCTTCTTTGACAGTACTGCCACCAGCCCTAGATACCATCACCTTTCTTTTATCTGAATTTACTCTCACGCCCTTGAGTACCTCCACCTCCCTTTCATTCTCTGCAATCAACACCAAACCATCAGCATACAACATCTCCCATGGGAATCCATTTCTGAAGTCACATGAGAGGGCTTCAAGTACTATGAAAAACAACAAAAGGCCTCAAGAATTGCCCCTGATGCACACCAACATTCACAGAAAACTCATCACTCAAAACTCCATTCACTCTTACCGGAGTGCATGCATCTATATAAATAGCCATAACCAGCCACTCTTCGATTCCAAGCTCTGTCACTGCCCCCTTCACCACCTCCATAGGGACTCGGTCAAAGGCTTTCTAAAAGTAAAGATCACTTTTCTTTCCTATATATTTTTCCTCAAGCTGTCAAACAACAACTATGGCATCAGTGGTCCTGCTGCCTGGCATAAACCCAAACAGCAACACATCAATGCTCACTCTTTCTCTGATCATGCCTTCTAGAACTCTCTACTTTTCCTCATTATCTAGTCTAAAAGCTTTATGCCTCTATAATTTCCACTTTCCAGGACATCACCCTTCCCCTTGTACACATTTACAGTCACATTCTTCAGCCAATCATCTGCGACAATACATTTGTATATATAAACGTATTTATCAAGTCAGTAACTAACCCCACTCCTATATCTCCTGAGGCCTTCAATATTTCTGCAATCAAACCAGATACACCTGCTGCCTTCCCCATCTGCATCCTGCCTACTGCCATGCTCACAGCAGCAGCGTCAATCAAAGGCCAAGGACCAAACACTGGATATACTGACTCCAAACCTTCCCTGTTCCAGTCAAACTCTTCATTCAACAATAGGTTATAATGCTTTCTCCAGGCATCTGTAATATCCCCACTGTTCACCACTATCTTTCCTTCGTCATTCTTGACACACTCCTCACCTAAGATATCCCTGTTTTCCCTCTTCATCTGATTTGTCAACTTAAATGTCATATTTTTCCTCTCCACACTCTTTAGGCTATCCAGTAAAACTCTCCGACACTCAGATTTTAATGCGTATACCTCCTTCCTCGTCCTAAGCTTAGCAGCCAAATATTCCTCTTTTCCATTTGCAGAAAAGCCTTCTTTTCTCCTTAACTGCAGCTCCAACACCCTCATCCCACCACCAAGTTACTTTATGTCTCGGGGAACCCCTTGTTGATCCACACACAGAATCAGTAACTTTCAGGGAGATTTTTCTTGAGAACTTTGTACAGTTCGTAAACACTTGTCAACAGCTCCCTGTTCAGCCACCACTCTACTCATCTCACAAGAGATGGTATTCTTCACTGCTTTGCTTTTCAAATTCCATATTTTCCTCCTAGGTGCACAGATCCTCTTTTTCATCACTTGTTCCTCAAGCACCATGTTATATCAATAACTTGTGTTGCTGCACACACTCCTTGCTCCTTGTAACATTAACATCCCTCACTGACCTCTTATCAGCCCTGCTAACCAACAGATAGTCTATCTGGCTGCTATTTCCCCCAGACTCGTATGCAACCTACTCTCCCTTTTCCTAAACTGTGTGTTGCACACAATCATGTTCACTGCCTTCCCAAACTCAAGTATCCTTTCCCCATTCTCACTTCTTGTATCATATGCATACCCTCATTCTCCATACCACTTAGTACATGTATTAAGTCATCCCAGAATCTATCCTTTTCTACCTCATCCAAGCCAGCCTGTGGAGCGTACACCGATATAAATGAAAACATGTTAATACTAATACTAAAAACAATAATAATAATAATAATAATAATAATAATAATAATAATAATAATAATACTCTGGTCTTCTGTTTCTCAAAAATGCCAGTTCGTCCACTGGGAATTCACTAGCACTCGACACACATACAGTATATATTATTTTTTCAATTGAAAGAATTGTGACATCTCTTGTACACAATATAATTACATAAAAAAATAAATAAATAAAAGTGAAAGTGACTAAATTAAACCTTATAATCATCCATCACAGAACCACTCTCCAGATCATAGCATTTTGAAAAGAGAAAGGCTTTTAGCTGTACCTTAAAGGATTCCACAGAAGAAAGTTGTCATATGGACAACAGCAATCTATTGGGTTCCTCCAATCACAACCTGTAGCACCAGTCGAGCAGGGCAGTACTCCCTAGGAGGATGGAAAGCTGATGACAGGGAGAGCTGGAGCTCCCGCTTCATCAGCCCTCAGGACTTGTTCCTGACCATCCCCCTTGCTGAACTTTTTCAGTGTCTCGGTAACACAGAGAGTAGACCAGCATGCTCTCCAATACAAGTTTCTCCAACTGTCAACACCAAACTACATACACGCTACACACTACACTTCCTTTTCAAATTTGTTAAAAAAATGGCTAATGATAATCGTGCCTCGGAGTCCCCAGAGGGGGGGGGGGGACCATAAATGCCCCCACCATCCGCCCCTCTCCCGGTGACGACTCAAAGAGCTGCCTGGAACCACTGTCTGACTCACTCCTTCTTCATTTCTGTAACATTCGCGGCCTTTCCTCTAACTTTCGCTCTGTTGAGCACCACCTCTTCTCCTCCAAACCTCACCTTCTCTTTCTTACTGAGACTCAGCTGTCTGAGGCAACTGATAGCAAACCCTTTTCTGTATCCTCCTACTTTCTCCATTCTCATTTCAAAGCGAAAGGTGGCTGTTGTGTATATGTACGCAACGATCTACCTTGCTCTCGTGTTCCTGAACTTGATTCTTCTGAATTCTCTACTCTCTGGCTTCGGCTCTCCTGTCATTCTCTGACTAAATATATCTGTGCTGTTTACTTATCTCCTAATGCTACTGACTATCAAAAATTCTTTGACTATCTTACTTCTACGATGGAACACATTCTACCCAATTCTCCTTTCTCTGAAATCTCCAATTTAGGAGATTTCAATGTTCACCACCACCTTTGGCTCTCCTCTCCTTTCACTGATCCACCTGGTGAACAAGCCTACATCTTTTCTATCCTTAATGACCTAGAGCAGCTTGTACAGCACCCTACCCGTATCCCTGACCGTCTTGGAGAGAGTTCCAATATACTTGACCTTTTCCTAACAACTAATCCTTCTGCTTATACTGTTAATCTTTTCTCTCCGTTGGGCTCTTCCGATCATAACCTTATTACCTTAACCTGTCCTATTGCTCCAGTACGGCCTGTGGACCCTCCAACGAAACGCCGCCTGTGGCACTTTGGAGCTGCAGATTGGGAGGCCCTCAGGCAGTACTTCTTTGATTTTCCTTGGAATGATTATTGCTTCCATGGCCGGGAGCCGTCTGAGTGTGCCTTGCGCATTACGGAGGTTATTCTCTCGGGCAAGGAAGCATACATTCCTTTTTCATATCCTCTGGCTAATGCAAGAATGCCTTGGTTTAATCACGCTTGTTCTAATGCTGTCCGCAACAGAGAGAGGGCCTTTAAAAGGTACCGGAGTCAACCCACCCCTGAATCACATCTTTTTTATATTTCTGCCCGGAATCGTGCTAAGTCTGTTCTTCGCTCTGCTAAAAATAATTTCATCCGTGCTAAATGTTCCCAACTCTCCAACTCGAATTCTTCTCGCTCCTTTTGGCACCTTGCCAAAAACCTTTCTAACAACTTTCCCTCATCGTCCTTCCCTCCTCTTTTCTACTCTGATGGCTCTGTAGCTATTTCTTCTACTGATAAAGCAGATCTCTTTGCTCAGACTTTCTCCTCCAATTCTACCTTAGATGATTCCGGTGCTGTTCCTCCATCACTTCCCCACTCAGACTTCCTCATGACTGGCATTAAAATTTCTTCAGCTGATGTAGTTTCTGCCATCACTGGCCTCAATATTAACAAGGCATATGGGCCTGATGGAGTCCCTCCTGTTGTCCTCAAAAACTGTGCTTCTGTGCTTACACCCTGCCTAGGTAAACTCTTTCGCCTTTGTCTCTCAACTTGTACCTTTCCTTCTTGCTGGAAGTTTGCTCTCATTCAGCCAGTCCCAAAGAAGGGTGACCATTCCCAACCCTCTAACTATCGTCCAATTGCTTTAACATCCTGTGTATCAAAAGTTTTCGAATCAGTTCTTAACAGAAAAATTTTAAAGCACCTTTCCAGTCACAACCTTCTTTCTGATCGTCAGTATGGGTTCCGTCAGGGACGCTCCACTGGCGACCTTCTCACCTTCACCTACCTTTCAGACTCCTGGTCATCCTCCTTTCGGGACTTTGGCGAAAGCTTTGCTTGACATCTCAAAGGCTTTCGATCGAGTCTGGCATTAATCTTTGATTTATAACTGCCCTCTTACGGTTTCTATCCTTCTATCTGTGCCTTCATCTCTAGCTTCCTTTCTGGTCATTCTATAGCTGCTGTTGTAGACGGCCATCGTTCCTCTCCTAGACCTATCAACAGTGGTGTTCCTCAGGGCTCTGTCCTATCACCAACTCTCTTTCTTTTATTCAATAATGACCTTCTAAGCTGTACATCTAACCCTATCCACTCATATGCTGATGATTCCACCCTTCACCTCTCCATTAGATTTCCGCAACGTCCATCTCAGCAGTTACTTCAGCAAACAAGGGATGAGGCTACTGCACACCTAATGTCTGACTTGGGTCATATCTCTGATTGGGGTAAAAATAATCTTGTTATTTTTAATGCATCAAAAACTCAGTTCTTACACTTATCAACCCGACAAAATCTTCCTCAGGATTACCCACTAATGTTTAATAATGTCCAGCTCAGTCCTGCATCATCCTTGAACATGCTAGGGGTTTCATTCTCTTGGGATTTGTCTTGGAAAGAACATATTACATCTCTTGTGAAATCTGCTTCCAAGAGATTAGGTGCGCTGCGCCGACTCCGAACTTTCTTTACCCCTGCACAGAAGTTGACCTTGTACACGGGTTTTATTCGCCCATGTATGGAGTACAACTCTCATGTGTGGGGAAGTTTCCCACATGCCGTTCTTCTCAATAGGGTGGAGTCAAAGGCTTTTCGTCTCATTAACTCTCCTCCTCTTACGGATTCCCTTCAACCTTTGTCTCTTCGCCGCACTGTTGCTTCTTTATCTCTCTTCTACCGCTACTTCAATGGTCACTGTTCCTCTGAACTGCCTGCTTGCATCCCTCCACCTCTACGATGGGCACGTAGTACCCGTCTAGCAACAAACTCTCATCCCTTTTCTGTCCAACTCTCTAATGCAAGAGTTAACCGTTACTTCCAGTCCTTCATTTATGCAACTGGTCAACTCTGGAACTGTCTCCCTCTGTCTGTATTCCCTGCTTCCTATGATCTCCAATCTTTCAAACGCAGTGTGTCCAGGCATCTCGAAATGAATGGATCTTGAATTTGGCTCTCTTTTGTATTGTTTTTACTTTTTCTTGGAAGGAACAGTATGCGGCCCCTGGCCTTTGGTTCCTTCTTCCTTGCATTAAAAAAAAAAAAAAAAAACCTGTCCTATTGCTGCAGTACGGCCTGTGGACCCTCCAAAGTAACGTCAGTTGTGGCACTTTGGAGATGCTGATTGGGAGGCCCTCAGGCAGTACTTCTTTGATTTTCCTTGGAATGATTATTGCTTCCATGGCCAGGGGTCATCTGAGTTTGCCGTGCGCATTACACAGATAATTCTCTTGGGCATGGAAGCATCATGCCCACATTCTATCTCATATCCTTTGACAAAGGCAAAAAAATCTTTGGTTCAATCACACTTGAACTACTGCTGCCCACAACAGGAAGAAGGCCTACAAAATGTACCGGAGACAACCCACCCCCAAATCTCATCTTCTTTATGTTTCTGCCCAGAATCGTGCTAAGTTTGTTCTTCACTCTGCTAAAAATAATTTCATCCGTATTAAATGCTCTGAACTCTCCAACTTGAATTCTTCCCTCTCCTTCTGGCACCCAGCCAAAAACCTTTCTAACAACTTTACTTCATCATCCTTCCCTCCTCTTCTCCACTCTGATGACTCTGTAGTTATTTCTTCTCGTGATAAAGCAGAACTCTTTGCTCAGACTTTCCCCTCCAAATCCGTTTTAGACGACTGTGGTGCTGTTCCTCCATCTCTTCTCACCTCTGACTTCCTCATGGCTGACATTAAAATTTCTCCAATTGATGTATTTCCTGCCATCATTGGCCTCAATACTAATAAGGCATATGGGCCTGATGAGGTCCCTCCAGTTGTCCTCAAAAACTGTGCTTCTGTGCTTACACCCTGACTTAGTAAACTCTTTCATCTTTGTCTATCAACTTGCATCTTTCCTTCTTGCTGGAAGCTTGCTCTCATTCAGCCTGTCCCAAAGAAGGAGGACCCAGTTGTCTAACTATCATCCAATTGCTTTAACATCTTGTATTTCAAAAGTTTTTGAGTCTACTCTTAACAGAAAATTTTTTAAAAGCATCTTTCCTACCACAACCTTCATTCTGATCATCAGTATGGGTTCCACCAGGGATGCTCCACTGGCGATCTTTTCACCTACCTTTCCAACTCCTAGTCATCCTCCTTTCGAGACGTTGGCGGGAGCTTTGCCATTGCACTTGACATCTCAAAGGCTTGTGGTTTTATCCTATCTGTGCCTTCATCCTTAGCTTCCTTTCTGGTCATTCTATAGCTGCTGTTGTAGACGGCCACCATTCTTCTTCAAGATCTATCAATAGTGATGCTCCTCTGGGCTCTGTCCTATCACCAACTCTCTTCCTTTTATTCATTAATGACCTTCTAAGATGTACAACTAACCCTATCCACTCATATGCTTATGACTCCACCCTTCACCTTTCCATTCTCTTCCTGTAGCCTCCATCTCAGCAGTTACTTCAAGAAATAGTAGATAAGGCTATGGCACACCTAATGTCTGACTTGGCTCATATCTCCATCTGAGGTTAAAATAACCTTGTTGTTTTTAATGCATCAAAAACTCAGTTCCACATCTATCAATCTGACAAAATCTTCCATAGGAATACTCTCTAATATTTAACATTACCCAGCTCAATCCTGCATCATCTTTAAACATGCTTAGGATTTCATTCTCTCATGATTTATCTTTGAAAGAATATATTACCTCTCTTGTAAAATCTGCTTCTAAGGGCTTGGGTGTGCTAAGCCAACTCCATACCTTTTATACCCCTGCATAGTTGTTGACTTTATATATAGGTTTTATTCGCCCCTGTGTAGAGTACAACTCTCATGTGTGGGGAGGTTTCCCACACACAGTTCTTCTCGACAGGGTGGAATCTAAGGCTTTTCGTCTCATTAACTCTCCTCCTCTTATCGGCTCCCTTCAACCTCTGTCTCTTCGTCGCACTGTTACATCTTTATCTCTTTTCTGTTGCTACTTCAATGGTCACTGCTCCTCTGGACTGTCTTTATTTCTTTTCTGTTGCTATTTCAATGGTAACTGCTCCTCTGAACTGTCTGCTTGCATCCTTCCACCACTGCAGCGGGCACATAGCACTCGTCTAGCAACAAACTCTCATCCCTCTCCTGTCTACCTCTGTAATGCAAGAGTTATCCGCTACTCCCAGTCCACCCTGTATGAAACAGGTCAGCTCTGGGACGGTCTCCCCCTGTCTGTCTTTCCTACTGCCTATGATCTCCAATCTTTCAAACACAGTGTACCCAGGAATCTTGAAATGAATGGATCTTGAATTTGGCTCTGTTATCTTGCTTTTGTTTTCTTGGAGGGGGCAATTTGCAGGCCACTGGCCTTTGGTTCCTTCTTCCTTACATACAAAAATATATATATGTAACCTAGGGGTTCTATAAACAAAAGAACAATCAAAGAATGATGACTGGTGAATGGCTCCAAGCTCATCAAGACATAAAGAATCATCTTCACTATGTAACATCACACCTGGGCGTGCTGATGGGAGTCTTAACAATTCAGCAAGATACTTCGGTTCACCAAACTTAAGAACACTGAATGTAATAAGACACAGTTTAAATTAAATTCTAGCCCTTACTGGTAACCAATGCAGCTCAATTAGGAACAGGCTAGTTGAGATTCTTGGGGGGACACCAAAGATAAGCCTTGCTGCCCTGTTCAACACAGACTGAACTTTTGTTAGTTTATTTGGAAGACCAATCCACAGTAACTTACAATAATCAACACAAGACAATACCACTGCGTGGACCAATATTAAGCAGCAACGTCTATTTAGGAATTTTCTCACAGAGTGCAGATTTCTGATATGCATGTTACACCCTCTAACAACTTGATTAATACTTTCTTTGTAATTTAACTTAGGATTAAAATAAACACCCAGGTTTCAAATAGAACTGACTGGATGAGGCTGTGACACAACAATGCTCAAAGCCAGGGAATTATCAGTGTCGTCACCCCTTCTGTTTCCTCGGTTATGATGATCTCAGTTTTACCATCATTCAGCTTCAGTTTCCTCCTTGCCATCCAAATCTTAATATCGGACATTAGAGATTCAGGATTAGTCTTGGTACCATTAATATCTGACAGGCTAATCAGATGTGTAGTCAGGTCTGGAAGGCTAGGATTATGACTGATGAGGTGAAAGAAAGGGTGGGACTGGAATGAAATGGTGCTGTGATAAGGATGGTAGTTTGTGATGGTTTGGACATGTTGAGAGGATGGATGATAACAACTGGGTGTGGAAGATGAGAAGTGTGAATAACAGGGGTAAGGGTCTGAGAGGCAGATCGAAAAAGTCTTGGGATGAGGTCATACAGTGTGTCCTCAAGGATATGGGACTGAAAATGGAGGTTGTCAGAGATCAAGCAGAATGAACAGCCATTATTAGGTGACCAAGACTGACACATCCAACAAGTTAGAGCCATTATAAATGATACAAACGGATGAACAAGGTATTAAGATAAATGACAGCGTGAACTGCTTCAACTCTGACCCTTCAATGAACATCCTAGTGAAAAATGTTCCCAAATACCAGATCTCTACTAAATAATGCACTATATGAAACTATGTTGCATGAGGAGTGACTAATTAACATACTGTATAATTTAACTCATGTTTATAACACTTACCAGCAGTGTTATCACTGGAGACCAGGCCTGATGAGAGAAGCTTAAGAGCGAGCCAGTCCTTGGCGGCACTCTCAGCTGGTGTGAGCGGTGGACCTAACAGCATCCCCTCCAAACACCGCCCAACCACCAGACCACATGCACGCTCCACATCCAGCAGCCATGCCCACTGACGACCCACCACACCACCACCCACGCTCTTCACTGTGTCAGGGGTTGGTGTATCAACCTCTGTGAGAATAAAGGAGATTCATCATACAGTTATATCTGACTAGAATGATCTATATGTACAGCTACTATTGCTGTTGTTGTTGCTGTAGACCCATGCACATCTCAACATGAGCCTGGTGGATTATAGGCTGACAATGTCCTTTGCTTGCAATTCAATATCCTCCTTTTTGGGAACATGGAGGGAGCTTAGGGATGTCTGTACAGTATTGGTCATATCAGTGCCAACATGTGCCGGTGTCTCTCCCGCACCACAAATATACAATAGTAAACTGTCATGACAGGTCATCTCTTTTGATGCTCTGTTTTACTGTCACATCCTTAGTAAATTACACAAAAATATTTCTTATTAAAGCTTTAGTGTTGCTTTACTGTCTACAAAACTGATTTGAAGTTTCCCCCAATTTAGTTCTGATTGTATGAGAAAAGCTGTTATATTTTAGAAAACATCACAGATATTTTGGAACACATTACAGACACATACTGGCATGCAGCCAGAAAAAATTTGCCCCCCACTACCTAGTGGTGGACCTGAAGGGTTACGTGACATGGGCTCAGCTGGTGTACTGTAGTTTTTGGAACCAGGATGGGATGGGGCTCGGTTCTGTGCTAAAGGGTACAGGGCACTGCGGTTTCCAGGATGCCACTTCTGCCCAACAGGGAGGAGCCTAAACCCAGGAGTAGCACCCCAGGAGGCTGCCCTGTCAGTGGATGCATAATGGAAGGGCAATTACAACTGCCCAAAGAAGTGATGACTTGCTTTCTTTAACCCGTGGACTGCACAATTACCTTTTTTATCCCATCCCGTGGTTCGTTTTTCGTTTTTGGAGGCTCCAACATGCTTGCATGTGTCGGCCTTGGTCACCTAATGGCGGCTCTCCACGCTGCTCGATCTCTGGCAGCCTCCCTATTCAGTCCCTTAACCCTTAAGTCACATTTAATGACCTCGTCCCATGTCTTTCTCGGTCTACCCCTCCCAACCCCTCCCCCAATATTAACACTTCTCACCCTCTGTACCCAATTATCATCCCCCATCCTCTCCACATGTCCAAACCACCTCAGCCTACCTCTCCTCATCACAACACCAATACACTCCATCCACATGTGCCCATTTTGCCTTTTGCTCTTCTAACACACTACTTACCTTCTCTGTTTGGTTACTGCTTTCTTCTAGTTTTCTCCGTAATTCAATATTTTCTCATTTTAAATTCTCGATCTCCTGGTTTGCTGTCTCATTGGCCTGTATCAAACTCTGTATAGTATTTTCGGTCTTTTCAGGCATGTCTCTTGATACTAGATCGTCCACTTTCTTTTCTAGACCACTAATTCTCATAATCAATGTTTTAACCAGGTCCATTACATTTGTTTCACTGTCAAATCCTGGGAATTCCGGTTCTCGAGTGTTTACATGGTCGGCCATCTTTAAGGTCGGTTACAGTACTAAACTGAACAGCTGTTCCCAAAATTCCTATAAAAACATTCATGTATACTTAATGACAACTGTTCTGTTAAGTAAAAATAAGATGAATATATAAGGTGTACAATGAGAGTGAATTAAAGGATTATAGCAGAGGAAATTTTGTTTGGTAGGGTCACAATTTCATTTATATTGCTGTACACTCCACAGACTGGCTTGGATGATGTACAAAAGATTCTGGGATGATTTGATACATGTGGTAAGTGGTAAGGGAGATGATGAGATTGTAGTTTTGGGAGGGGACTTAAATGGTCATGTGGGTGAAACAGCTCAAGGGTATGAAAGGATGCATGGGAGATGCACATATGGTACGACGAATGCGGAAGGGCAAAGGATACTTGAATTTGGGGAAGCAATGAATGTGATTGAGTGCAACATGCATTTCAGGAAAAGAGAGAGTAGGATGATTACACATGAGTCTGGGGGAAACCGTAGCCAGACTGACTATTTCCTGATCAGGAGGGCTGATAGGTGGTTGATGGATATTAAAGTTATAAGGAGAGAAGAGTGAGTGCAGCACCACAAATTACTGATATGTGACATGGCGCTTATGGAGCAGGTGGTGAAAACGAGGACCTATGCACCCAGGAGGGAAGTATGGAAGCTGAAAAAACAAGTACTGTAGTTGGGGACGCCTTCTATAGCAAGATGAGTAGAGTGGAGGCTGAACAGAGACCTGTTGACATAAGTGTTAATGAACAGTATAGGACTCTCAAGAACAATCACCTATGAGTTACTGATTCAGTGTGAGAATGAACATGGGGCCCTCCAAGACATAAGGTAACATGGTGGTGGATGAAGGTGTAGCAGCTGCAGTTAAGGAAAAAAGGCTTTTCTGGGAATGGAAAAGGTGTGGCGAGAGAGAGGAATACTTGACTGCCAAGTGTACTGCTAGAAAAGAGGTATACAGGGCATAATATGAGTGTCAAAGACTTTTACTGGATAACCTAAATAACATTGAAAGGAAAAAAATATTTAAGGTGGCTAAATCAGATGAAGAGGGAAAACAAGGATATCATAGGTGAGCAGTGCATGAAGAATAATGAAGGAAAGGTAATGGTGAACAGTGAGGATAATAAAAGAAACCTAGATAGAACATTATAACAATGCTGAATGAGGATTTGACAAGAAGAGGGAACATTTGGAGTCTGCAGATCCAGTGTTTGGCCCTTGGCTTTTGAATGCTGCTGCTGCTTTGAGCATGGCAATAGGAAGAATGCAGTTGGGGAAGGCGACAGATGTGTCTGGGTTGACTGCTGAAATGCTGAAGGCCTCAGGAGATATAGGAGTGGAATTTAGCTACTGATTTGAAAGTTATTCAAGAATGTGTTGTCTCAGACGACTGGCTGAAGAGTGTGACTGGTAATGTGTACAAGGAGAAGGGTGATGCCCAAGAAAGAGGAAATTATACAAAGCATAAAATTTTTGGACCACATAATAAAGGTAATGGAGAGAGTTCTAAAAAGTATGCTTAGGGAAAAAGAGAATACTGATAGGAGGCAGTTTGGCTTTTTGCCTGGCAAAGGGACCGAAGATGTCATATTCATTATTCGACAGCTTCAGGGAAGATATATAAGACAAAAATGGGATCTGCACTTTGTTTTTGTTGATCTGGAGAAGGACTCTTACAGAATCCCTAGAGAGGTAATGAAGTTGGTAATAAGGCACAGGAAAGGCTTAGTATGTTGGTGTTATGATGATGAGGGGTAGATTGAGGTGGTCTGGGTATGTTGAGAGGATGGGGGATGATAACTGGGCACAGAAAATGAGAAGTGTGAATGTTGGGGGCTGGGCTGCAACAGGCAGACCGAAAAAGACCTAGGACAGGGTCACAGACTGTGACCTAAGGGATATGGGACTTAACAGGGCAGTTGCCAGAGATCGAGCAGTGTGGAGAGCCACTATTAGATGAACAAGGCTGAAGCACACAAGCATACTGTAGCCTTTATAAACAAAAACAAAAATGAATCCTTTTGGGCAGAAGGTAACTGAAGATGTGGCACAACTGGGGCCTTTGATCTTAGAATGATGCAAGGTAGCATGTTTCAGGTCATCAGAAACCATCCCTGTTTTTGTTTTCTACAACTTGATTTCCCAGCGTTATGTACTGTACAATGGTGACACTGGCAGGCAGCTATTTCTATACATGTTCAAACCATGTTTTTATAGGTACTGAAAAGCATCTGATCTGTGGGGTTCTGTAACACCATTACTGGAGAAATGACCTTACCAAGGATGGCAGATGCAAAATAATGATACACCCTAGTCTTAAACTGGTGATTCTTTAATGGATCCCAAATCCTAATATTGATTCTTTTCACCCATTCTCATATTCTCCTTAGCTGACACTGCCCAAAGCAAGCACATCAATTTTAATTGCTATATCCATACCTAATCCACAGTATCTAGAGCTGCATTCATTTTTCCTACACAGTATGCACTCGAAATTTGAAAAAACTGGGTTCCCTAAAATCCTATCAGTATGAAAAACTGAAAATACTCCTACCATACCTAATTTACTCTGTAGTTTTCTGGAAACCAAGCAGAAACTGTCAAAATCCATTATACTGCACTCATAACTTGTAATGGATGTGGACAGAAATCAGAACATAATGTCAGTCACACTGAGAGGTGTTATGGAAAGGATGTAAAGCTATAGCACTGTCTTATTCAGTCACTGTATTATGGGAAATACATTCCAACAGAACAAAAGAAAAAAATCTATGCCAAGGTTGACATATTATACTTAACTTGGCCTCTCTGTGTACTGACTCTCACATAGTTCTTGTTTTTCTACAGGCAATTCCCATACTACACCTTAACTCTTTCATTTTCCATGGATGCATCAGGTTATTTTACTCAAACCATCACAAGCAAATTTTGTTAGCTGACAGAAGTCCTAACGATCAAAGGGCAGAAAACTGTCTGTACTAACCACTGGATTGTTCTAATTTTTCATTACTTGAATGAAATAGACCAAGTTTAACTTACATAAAATACCCAAATGCATCTGTGAGAGTGAGAGGGTATTCTCCTGCCCCCCTTTCTCTCTCGCTCTCTCTTACAGTTATTAAAGTATAGCAGCATCCCACCTGATGTAACATCCTCATGGTCAGTGAAGGATGTGACAGCAGCAATGGTACGGTTGGCATGGTCCAGGGTGGGCAGAAGGGCTCTCAGTGGGCCCAGTAATGGTCGTACTAGCCTTGCTGGGAACAGCAGCAGTGCATACACTGCCTGGGCTGTTGCACCACCACACACACTCCCAAACACAATATCTGGGGAGGCAAATTAATGTCATCATCACCATCAAAATCACTATCAACATCATCATCATCATAATCAATATCACCATCATCACCCAATCCTTTATTCCCCTGTCAGGAACAGAAAGGCCTGGAGTTAGGCTACTTAGTTAAGACATTAAAAGCAAGAGTAACCAATGGTGGAGAAGGCTTGCGAGAACGACTATAAGGTGTTTATGGCATTTATGGATCTGGAAAAGGCATACAACAAGGTAGACAAAGAAGGACTGTGGAAGTTTTGGGCATCTACGGGGTAGATGGTAAGCTGCTAGGTGCTGTCAAGAGTTTTTATGATGGTAGTGAGGCATGTGTAAGGGTAAAGGGGCATCTAAGTGAATGGTTCATGATCAGTGTGGGCATGCAACAAGGTTGTGTTAAATCCCCATGGTTGTTCTCTCTCTCTATATATATGTATTTATATATATATATA
>JAGKTI010001655.1:28491-48242 GCA_018397915.1 Birgus latro
TACAGGTAGTTTCCAAACACTGCCCTCTCTCACTAGGGCCGCTCCAACATCCACTGCCCGACCTTGTATCTCTTTTATAACCCCATCCATATACAGATTGAACAACCATGGAGACATGACACATCCTTGTTTCAATCCAACCTTCAAATGGAAAGATTCACTCAGTTTGCCATCCACACGCACTGCAGCCTTAGCACCCTCATACATACTCTTCACTGCCTTCAACAACTTCCCATCCACTCCATATATTCTTAATACCTTCCACAAACCTTGTCTGTCCACCCTGTCATATGCTTTCTCCAGATCCATGAAGGCTGCATACAACTTCTTGCCCTTCTCTAGAAACTTTTCCACTACGGATCTAAGAATGAATATCTGGTCTACACAACCTCTTCCCTTCCTGAAACCTCCTTGTTCTTCTCCAACTAAATCCTCAGTAATTTCCCTAACTCTGTCAATAAGTATCCTACCATATATTTTTCCTATTACACTGAGAAGGCAAATGCCCCTATGATTACCACACACTGCTTTTTCCCCTTTTCCTTTGTACAGAGGAATAATTATACCTGACTTCCAATCCTCCGGGGTGTGTGGGGCAAAAATGTTCACCAGTTGATTAGATAGTGAATGTATGTAAGAGACATGGTAATCACTGAGAAAATCACCTCTTTCACAGCCTGTGCACTCAAATATGAGACACAAGGAATGAAGTAAATAAAATGTAACCAGAGAATGAGGATTTAGAAGTGATTATGGAAAATATTTAGCAGTTGACAATGTTTACTTACATGTCCATGATTGTTGTTTACTCCTTGTTTACCCGCACCTCTAAGGTTTTTACAGTGGTCATAATTGCTCTTGAAGCATGTCCAGTAATCCAGTGTTTAACTACACTTAATCCTTAGCACTGTGACTTTTGATTATTTAAACAAGAACGAAAATACCACAAACAATCGGACAGCTGTCCACTGTTCACGGGAGTTGAGATAGAACTAGTAGGAGGAAGATTGGGCGAGAAGGGAGCTAGTCAGCGCGCGCGGGAAATTCAAACTGACGCAGTCGGGAAAAAATCGGATTTTTTTTTTTTTTTTTTTTTTTTTTTTTTTTTTTTTTTTGCCATCAGCCCACGATGTCCGAATAGTGATGTAACCGGATAGTGGTCATCTGGATAGTAAAGAGATTACTGTATATGTATTTATATCCAAAGGGTGGTTGGGGTTTACTGCTCACGTAATGCCATTCAGGGATGAGTGAGGTTGGTCATTCTCATCTTATATGTCAGGACCAATTTGCCGAGCCCTGGGCTCCTACGCTTCTCTGTGGGGCGACATAGGATTGGATAATGAATGAATATATATGTGTGTAAATACATATATATGTATGTATGGATGGATGGGGTGATGAGAGAAGCAAAAACAAGTAATGGAGGGAGGGATGGGACTGGTAATGAATGGTGATGGGTGGAATATCTGAAATTTGTTGTAAGCTGATGATGCAGTGCTACTTGCAATTACCGGATAATAGTCTGCTAGACTAGTACAGAGTTTTGCTGATGCCTGTGAGCATCGTGCCTTGGGAGTAAAGGTAGAAAAGAGTAAAGTGATAGTAATCGAGAGAGAAAATGACCTTCAGTGTGATGTTACAGTGAATGGAGAGGGGCTGAAACTGGTGAGAGAGAGTTCAAATACCTGGAGACATTGATAGAAAAGAAAGTGTGCAAAGGAGTGAAAAGTAGAGTGACACAAGGAAGGAAAGTAGCTGGTGCTATGAAGGCCTTGATAAGAATCAGAGGCTTGAGTGTTGCAGCTGCTTGAGGCTTACATGAAGGAGCGTTAGAGCCAACGTTAACATATGGATGTGAGACTATGGTGTGGCATGAAAATGAAATGTCAAGTGTGAGAACAGTGGAGATGGGACTGCTGAGGAATGTAAGTGGAGTACAGACAGTGGATAGGATACAAAATAATGTAATTTGTGAAAGACACCAGAATCGAAGAAAGTGAACTGAGATGGTACGGTCCTGTGGAGAGAATGGATAATAAAAGAGTGGTGGAAAAGGCATATCTGAAGGAGAGAGGAGGTGAGGTAGGCCAAGGAGAAGGTGGAGGGATATGGTGGATGAGTGTGTGAGGAAGAGAGGTGTGGTAGTCCGTGAGGCAAGGAGACTGACAAGAGATCGAGCTGGCTGGATGAATGTTGTGAGAAGTGCATAATCAGGGCTCTGGCATCCCTTTTTAACGTGACAGCGTTCAGATTGAAGCTACAGAATGTGGCAAAAGGTTTGGCATATCAGACAGAGCCAGGATTACGGAGGCTTGAATGGTGAGTGAATGGAAGCATGGCCCATTGGAGTGGGAAAACTTGGGCTGTCTGGATGCTGCTACTCCTCATCTTGCCCTCAGTTGGGAAAGGAGGTCCAGATGATGATGTAATCAGTTGCCTGTGAATCACAACCAAATGGAGTGCATTGACCCAGTAGACCATTATTTATAAAGGCTCCAACATGCTTGCATGTGTCTGCATTTTTTCACAGTCTACCTCTAATACCGCTACATCTTTTATGAACCCACTTATCACAAACACTGCACAAGATGGAGTTACTTCTCACAATCTTGTGGAAAACTGCACAAGGCCATATTCTCTCTGCTTTGACAGTACTGCCATGAGCCCTAGATATCATCACTTCTGTTTCATCTGCATTTAGAACCATCAGGCATCTAATATGCACTTTATGTAAAATTACAATACTGTTAGGGTACACACTGTCAAGTCAGCTGTCATCATGAAGATGGTATGCTACAAACTGGAACAGCCATGCTGTTTATTGCTAGAGCCTTGGGGACTCTTAGCTTTATTTTTAAAAAATAAAATAAAATTAAGACCCAATTAAGACTCAATTTATAAAAATTATCAAGTTAAGAATCTTTGTGAATATGACTCAAATCCCTGGGAACCATTACCTAGAATACAGTTTGATACAGGGAATACTGTTGGTGCCAACATGGGAGCTCCAGTCTGGACTGGTTTTCTCTTGGTTACAGTAAGTGACTCTGCTGGACATGAATGACTCAAGAGGCTAATGCGATAGCGGGCCATCCCTGCTGCTAGCAGGGTCCGGCAAATATTATAATATTTTCTATATCCGGTCATAAAATGCTACACGCTCCAATCCAAAGAGGCCGACGCATGCAAGCATGTTGCAGCCTTCAAAAACGAAACAAACGAAACTACTGGTACACTAAGTTGGAGAGGGGGAGGGGGGGGGACACTGCCTTTAGAACAGAAAGAGGAATTTGAACAGGCAATCTTTCCCTAAATTACTGTGAACTTGGCTGCACAACAGAATGTTTAGAAAAAAAAAAAAACTTTAAGGCACGGCTAACTGTCCAGTATGTTTAAAGACAGATTATCAGCTTATTTCTCTTGATGGCATTACATCGTCGAAAACTCATGTATGGCCAGACTGCCACTCTGAGCAGGGTGCTCTAACCATTCAACCACCATGATTTACTGCAGTAATATTTCTATTTTTACTATATTTGGTCTGTTTTCATCCAATGGAACTAGACCACTCCTAAAACTTGAATACAGGACTAAGTCATGGTTGCATGAAACTGATAAGCCCTAGTCTTGGGGTATGAATGAGTCTCCTTGGTTACAAGTCAAATAGTCCTCCAATCTGATTACACTAGACAAACAACTGAACTGAGAAGGGTTAGGGATCTTTATCAAGGACAAATGCACTACTAGAACTACTGACCATGTATGAGGTGTGCTAATCCTGGGTGTGATGCAAGAAGAGCTGCAGTCTGGCTAAGCAACCGCCCACACATCTCAAACAGCTCAGACAAATGTTCGTGTAGCAGGCACATGCTTGGTGAGTTCTGGTAAATACAAGATGTTGGGCATGTTAAGATACCAGGCAGTTCTCATAATAAGCTATGCATACAGTCCAAAACCATTAATAATTTTTCTTTATAACTAGTAATGTATACTGGTGGAAACTGGCAAATCCATTTTATAGACACCAAAGAATTTTAAAAAGTAATTTTTCCCTAACAAAAGTAAATTAACTTAGTAGATAACAGTGGAGCAGTAATAAGTAGTTTATCTGTAACGAATGTGGAATTCATGACCAAAACGAACATAAAAACAAAGGCTGTTTATAATGAGAACTTACTGTACAGTATAAAAATTATAATAAAAATTGTATCTTAACCCCTTTAACATGAGGATGTAATCTATAGTTTATTCTTCCTACTTCACACTATTTTAAGCTTACGGGAGACATCTTGAGGCAGTGGATCAGTAAAAGATACATCTCGCCACCCTAGTTTGAAAAATTACTACTATGCTTAATAAAATAATCTAAGCAGCAAAAATGACTTGGACAAATGCATCATCAAAATGATGACTGACCCTTTTAGCCAAAGACATCATTTGTCTCTTATTCTTGTGACATTCGCATAATTGTATTCAGCTAAGGAGAGACTTCTGGTACTGGATGGTTTAGATATATTCAGATATAGTTAGATATATCAGAAAAGGCAAACCACACTCACCGGCCTCACACCGCGAACTGCCCAGGCCGCCGGCTGCACACCGCAGGACCCTTACGGTGACGTCACCACTCGTGACGCACACACACACTAACAGCAATATGCACTAATACACTCGTCCTCTCTTCTTAATTTGACAAAAGATTCCAAGGACGAACCTGGATGGTCTATTAGCGTCTGATACACACTATGTATCCAATACACAGACTTTTGTATGAGTACCATCAACACACGATACGCACTATGCATCCAATACATACGCTTTGTTTAATTACTATCAAGACCCAGTCTGTGGCCACATACAGTTATGTGATGTCTCTTGAGGTATTATAAACTTTCTAGTCTCGGCTGAATGCTGCAAGCAGCTGCTCAGTCGAGGCACCTTTCTTGGTGAGACAATCAGCCAGTTGTTGTGATGTATCCACCCAAGATACCTCATCAATCTCCCCTCACTCCAACATGTCTTGTAATACAGCAATATCAATAGGCAATCTCCTGTCTTCTACGCTCCTACAGGAAAAAAGGGCGTCCACCAGACTCTTGTCGACGAAACACTTTATTTTGATCTTTCCACATCCAGAGACCTCACGCAATATAGATATACAGCAGTCTCAGCACATTCAAGCAGCGCCAACGCCTCGGCAGATAAGGTAGATTTGATGACCCTCCTGATCTTTCTTGTCTGCCAGAATATAGGACATCTTGCCTCACTAGCATCTCGTAGGAAGATAACAAAACTCCCATGAGACAGGTAGATTTGATGACCCTCCTGATCGTTCTTGTCTGCCAGAATATAGGACATCTTGCCTCACTAGCATCTCGTAGGAAGATAACAAAACTCCCATGAGACCCATTGCCTCAAGGTTGGCAAATGAGGCATCCGAAAAGCACTCTACTGTATATGACAGTCCTCAATCGGCCCCATTCTTGGAATGTATAGCTTCATGTCAGTCTTCACCCTTGAGATCACCTTACTGAGTCTAAGCAAATCTGCTACGGTACCTCGGTTGCTAGTCACACTCAACTCACACACATCAAAGGCAATATCTGGCCGAGTGTGTGTGGCAATCCAGTTGAGTTGCCCAATTAATGCTCGGTACTCCGTTTTCTCAGACTCGGACAGCTCTCCTGATTTTACTGCTGCACGATGTATACTCAGCCCGACTGGTTTCAAAGATGAAGCATACTGGAATTGGTCAAGTGTTATGCTGCCATCGATGTTGGAGATGACATTGAGACCAACATATTTGAAGGCTTTTGATTCTGAACTCCGATGAGGAATACAGTAATCCCTCCAATATCCGTTGTAATAGAGCCAAAGGCATGTCCGAATATTGGTTTTGTCCGGATATTGGTCCTGAAGCTCCAGCACTGGTTTTTCATGACCCTAACCTAACCTAACCGAAATCAGAAAACTACCTTCCTACCTCCCTACTGGACATGTATAGCACTTAATTAGGAACTGTCTTCCTCTGTCTGTATTTCCTACTTCCTATGATCTCCAGTCTTTCAAACGCAGTGTGTCCAGGCATCTTGAAATGAACGGATCTTGAATTTGGCTCTGTTTTGTATTGTTTTTGTTTTTTCTTGGAAGGAACAGTATGCAGGCCTGTGGCCTTTGGTTCCTTCTTCCTTGCATTAAAAAAAAAAAAAAAAATCTCCCTTGGTGGTATTACATGACTGAAAACCACCAATCTCAAACTGGAAGCAAACATATGCAAGGCCATCAGTAATTATGGTATTTTAGATCATGACACATCACACAATAGAAAAAATATTCAAATATCAATCTAAAATCCAAATGAAGTCAATCTAAATCAAACACTACAAAAGATGTATGGTATCCACCAAAAGTTTTCTCTTGGTTCTGTGAACTTTGCACTGCAATTAATATACTTCCAGATTCAGAATACTGGCAAACATGAAGAGTTTTCAGTAAGTGGAAATTCTAACAATCAGAGGGGTACTGAACTCACATCATAAATCTATTATTGCACTGCACCTATTTCACAAGTGGAAAATATCCTTCACTGTCCTCTTTGATGAATCACATAAAAGAAGTCATCTGTGGGTAAAGAAACATACCAAGTCTCTCTCAGCATAAAAATATTAGCCAACTGTGGAAAGTGAGAAGCACACGAGCAAAAACATAGGGAAACTTCTGCTCCTGAAAGTACAATCATACACCAGATTATATGGTACATGTCTTGCTATCTCTTCATGATTTTATTTAGCTTATGTGGTAGTGTCCGGATTGACTCTATCGGATACGTTTATGTGAAGCTACAAAATATGATGAACGTTTCTGGTGTATCCGATAGAGCCAGGATTCTGGGGGCTTGAATGATGAGTGAATGGAAGTGTGGCCCATTGGACTGGGCAAATTTGGGTTGTCTGGACACTACTACTCCTCACCCTGCCCTAGGGTGGGAAAGGAGGTCCAGATGATGATGATGATGATGATGATGATGATGATGATGATGATGATGATAAATTTTTCAAATTGGAGGGGTTGGCCTCCATATATCCCCTCAATATGACAGGCCTTTCCTAAGGATCACCAGGTGGAAGTAACAGTAAACTAAAAACAAATCTCATCCCGATTCAAGAGATAAAACCATAAGAACAGTAACATCCAATCCCGTTTTACCCCCTACAAATGTACATGCCTTAGGCTAGGCTACTGCCCAGTACATATAAGAATAAATGACCAGTGTTCTGCACCATGTGACATAACATGACTGAAAAGCCTCCAGTCACCTCTTAGGAAATGGATCTATGGAAATTTGTCACTTTAAATGAGATATTCTAGCCACTACACCACTGAGCAACCATACCTCCTGAAACTGATGGTGTGTGCAGTAGGCCAAGAGGTGTGCATGGAGGGTGGAGAGGAGGCGCAGGAGATGCTGAGGGTGTGTGCCTCCTAGATGGGATTCCAGGTGGTGTCTAGGTTTTTCACATTTCACCTTCTCGGGATCATCTTTTACTTCATCTTTCACATTCTCTGTCACTCCTTCACTTACTACCTCTTTCAAACTCTCACTTACACCTTCTTCTCTTCCTTTTCCATCACTCCCCCTGTCATCTGTTTTACTCCAACTCAGTAATCTCTCTTGCATTCTGCCTTCTGTGCACTCTTCTTCTGTCCTGTTTTGATCACCTGTTGGGAGAGGGACATAAAACTACAATCAGTATATGACATACAGTTCAGCAAAGCTAATAATTTTTCACAACAAAGGTATAAGACCCTTTTTTGTCATTCTGCCGAATGTTTTTCTGTTGTTTATATGAAGTGATAAGGATTCCATTCAAAATATGCATTACACAAGGTTCTTTCACCTTAGGTTGGGCTTATGTATACTACCTTTTTTTCTGACTTACCATAGATTTGATATTCCACTCTATGAGGCTCAGCAATCCTCCTACAAGCCTTATACCAACCACACCTTCACTTCTCACCATTTGGCACAAATACCCACAGTCCATATTGAATACATGTCACTAATGTCACATTCAGGATTGGCATAATGGCATTAGCATGTGTGTTTCTATGACATTTTGGTGACTCTTCAAGAATGCCAGTAAAGTATCATTCAATGAAAAGTTAATCAAACTGTTCTCCATCAAAGCCTGAGACTTAACTTGCAACCTTTCAGACAACAGTCTGCTTCCTTAATCACTTGACCACCAGCTATAAATGGGTACAGATTGTTATAATACACTGTATATAAAAATCCCCTGCCAGTCAGCACAGTTTGGATATACTGTACAGGTACTCCTCTATTTACATAAATTCGAGTCGAGTTATGTAAATTTGGAGGTACTGTACATAAAAATTAATTTGAAACACTGTGTATTAACTTAAAAATACACATTCTACCTATTAAAAATACGTGCCAAGTCCTACTTCATTAGTCAGGCACCAATTGGTGTCTGTGTGCTTACTACCTCTCAGATTGTTTTGCCAGTACACATGAGGATCTTGTAGCAGGAGGTACACGGTTGTGTTTTTCGTTATTCTGACTTTTGGAAGTAGTGGTGGTGATGGTGAGAGTAAAGCAAAAAAAAAAAAAAAAAAAACATTATAACGATGGAAAAGAAAATAGACATTGTTAAGAGACTGGAAAGAGGAGTGAGTGGTGGAACATGTGTGGTCTGACAGACTTAAGTAAAAATTCAACTTAAGAGACGCAGGAAGCATTTAATTACATAAGTTAACGAGTACTTATACTAAAGAGTATGTTCAGCATGATAAAGCTAAGTTACTGTATTATCAGATTCTTAGTGCTTGATTTACTTGTTAAGTGTAAGATGTCTGCAATATTTTAAAGTTATCAAGGCTACTCTTTTCAAGAAAAATGCAAGTGACAACTGATCATATTACAATAAACAATCAATTATTCAGCATATAACAGCCAAGGTGGGGGAGGGGGGGCTGGAAGGTTAAGTACTGACGGATAATGATATAGTTACCAACCCCCTTCTGTAAGACCCTATACTGTACCTGTCTGGTATAGGTGTTCAAAAATAGAAAACACCCATAAATACTACAACATGCACGACAAAATTTTACTGTACTGTATTGCACTGATGTTGAGTAGTTTCAGAGCATTTAACCTATTTAAAAAAGGGGGTTCAGTGTTTGACCACCACCAGCTTATGCCTATAATGTTATATATGGCAATATTAAACAACAAAAAGTACAATTACATCTAAAACACATATAAAGTAAACCCCCAGTGCTTACCGGTATGTGTTCATACAGCAACCAGTTTAAGCAGTTATTTGTTAAACTAAGGATACCAAGTAAACTTGCCACGTGTAAGTAGGGATATGATTTTCAATATAGCATAGGCCTAGAAAAGAGGTTTACTGGACAAAGTCTGAATCTCAGAGACTTTTACTTGATAACCTAAATAGTGCGGAAAGGAAGAATATGATATTTAAGAAGGCACATCGGATGACGAGGGAAAACGGGGATATCATGGGTGAGCAGTGTGTGAACAATGACGAAGGAAAGGTAGTGGTGAACAGTAAGGATATTAAAGACGCCAGGAAGGGGCATTATTATCAGTTGTTGAACGAAGAGTTTGACTGGGACAGGGAAGGTTGGGAGTCAGCATATCCAGTGTTTGGCCCTTGGCCTCTGATTGACTTCTACTGTGAGCAGGGACATGGCCAGGATGCAGGTGGGGAAGGCTGCAGGTGTGTCTGCGTTGACTGCCGAAATGTTGAAAGCCTCAGGAGATATAGGCATGGCGTTAGTCACTGACTTGATAAATACGATTATATGTGAGTGTATCGTCCAACATGAATGGCTCAAGAGTGTAACTGTAAATATGTACATGGGGAAGGGTGATGTCCAAGAAAGCGGAAATCATAAAAGCATTAATCTTTTGGACCAGATAATGAAGGTAATGGAGAGATCTAGAAGATAAGATTAGAGAAAGAGTGAATACTGATGAGATGCAGTTTGGGTTTATGCCATGCAAAGGGACCACTGATGCCATATTCATTGTCAGACAGTTTTAGACAGACTCCCTCGAGAGGTGGTGAAGTGGGCAATGAGAAAGGTTGGGATTGAGGAATAGCTGGTAAGGGTAGTTATGGCCACATATGTGGGTACTCACACCAAGGTAAGGGTTAATGGAGATTTGACTGATGAGTTTCCCATGAATGTTGGTGTGCATCAGGGATAAGTCTAGAGCCCTTTATTGTTTACCATGGTATTTGACGCCCCCTCATGTGACTTCAGAAATGTACTCTCGTGGGAGATGGTGTATGCTGATGCTTTGGTGCTGATTGCAGAGAATGAAAGGAAGGTGGAGGAAAGACTTAAGAAGTGGAGAGAGGGTATGGGGCATAAGGGCTTATGAGTAAATGCAGATGAAACAAAAGTGATGGTATCCAGGGCTTGTGACAGTAATGTCAAACGGGAGAGAGAGAGTGGTCATGTGTGATTTGCCACAAGAGCATGGGATGTAATTCCATCATGTGCAGTGTTTGTGATAAGTGGGTGCATAAGAGATGTTGTGGTATTAGAGGTAGACTGTGAGACAATGCTGACCTCATGTATGCAGTGTGTCGGGAAGAACGTGCTGAGATTGACAGGCATGAAAGGACTGACCTTGATGGTGAGTCTCTTGAGTGGGTGGATGAGTTTTGTTATTTGGGAGACATGTTATGTGCTGCAGGTGAGGGGCTGGAGCTAGCTCTGTAAGTAGAGTGAGGAGTGGTTGGAAGAAGTTCAGGGAGCTGTTGCCTCTCTTGACACTGAGAGGGCTCTCCCTACGTGCAAAGGGATCTTTGTATGCAGCATTTGTTAGGAGTGTAATACTGTATGGTAGTGAGAGCTGGGCAGCAAAGGGGAGGATTTTTTTTTTTTTTTAATGCAAAGAAGGAACCAAAGGCCATGGGCCCACAAACTGTTCTTTCCAAGAAAGAACAAAAAACAATACGAATGAGAGCCAAATTCAAGATCCGTTCAATTTGAGATGCCTGGACACACTGCGTTTGTAAGACTGGAGATCACAGGAAGTAGGAAATACAGACAAAGGAAGACAGTTCCAGAGTTGATCTGTTGCATAAAAGAAGGACTGGGAGTAATGGTTAACTCTTGCATTAGAGAGTTGGACAGAAAAGGGATGAGAGCTTGTTGTTAGACGGGTGCTACGTGCCTGTCGTAGAGGTGGAGGGATGCAAGCAGACAGTTCAGAGGAACAGTGGCCGCTGAAGTAGCGATAGAAAAGAGATAAAGATGCAACAGTGCGGTGAAGAGACAGAGGTTGAAGTGAGCCAGTAAGAGGAAGAGAGTTAATGAGATGAAAAGCCTGACTCCACCCTAATAAGAAGAGCTGCATGTTGGGAGCCTAACCACACATGAGAGTTGTACTCCACACAGGGGCGAATAAAACCCGTGTAGTAAGTCAACAACTGTGCAGGGGTAAAGAAGGTTCGGAGTCGGCTTAGCACACATAATCTCTTGGAAGCAGATTTCACAAGAGATGTAATACGTTCTTTCCAAGATCAATCCCAAGAAAGTGAAGCCCCAAGCATCTTCAAGGATTATGCAGGACTGAGCTGTCGAATATTTTGTCAGGTTGATAGGTGTAAGAACTGAGTCTTTGATAAATTAAAAACAACAAGATTATTTTTACCCCAGTCAGAGATGCGAGCCAAGTCAGACATTAGGTGTGCCATAGCCTCATCCTTTTTTTGTTGAAGTAACTGCTGAGATGGATGTTGCGGGAACCGAATGGAAAGATAAAGGGTGGAATAATCAGCGAACGAGTGGATAGGGTTAAATGTACAGCTTAGGTCATTCATGAATAAAAGGAAGAGTGTTTGTGATATGACAGAGCCCTGAGGAACACCACTGTTGATAGATCTAGGAGAAGAACGATGGCCATCTACAACAGTGGCTATAGAACGACCAGAAAGGAAGCTAGAGATGAAGGCACAGATAGAAGGATACGAACCGTAGGAAGGCAGTTTGGAAATTAAAGATTTATGCCTGACTCGATCGAAAGCCTTTGCTATGTCAAGTGAAATGGCAAAGCTTTTGCTGAAGTCCCGAACGGAGGATGACCAGGAGTCTGAAAGGTAGGTGAGAAGATCGCCCAGTCGAGCGTCCCTGATGGAACCCATACTGACGATCAGAAAGAAAGTTGTGATAGGAAAGATGCTTTAAAATTTTTCTGTTAAGAATTGACTCAAAAACTTTTGAGACACAGGATGTTAAAGCAATTGGATGATAGTTAGATTGTTGGGAATGGTCACCCTTCTTTGAGACTGGCTGAATGAGAGCAAACTTCCAGCAAGAAGGAAAGGTATAAGATGACAGACAAAGGCAAAAAAGAGTTTACCTAAGCACGGTGTAAGCACAGAAGCACAGTTCTTGAGGACAACAGGAGGGACTCCATTAGGCCCATATGCCTTGTTAGTATTGAGGCCAGTGATGGCAGAAACTACATCAGCTGAAGAAATTTTAATGTCAGCCATGAGGAAGTCAGAGAGGGGAAGTGATGGAGGAACAGCACCAGAATTGTCTAAGGTGGAATTGGTGGAGAACGTCTGAGTGAAGAGATCTGCTTTATTAGTAGAAGAAATAGCTACAGAGCCATCAGAGTAGAAAAGAGGAGGGAAGGATGATGAGATAAAGTTGTTAGACAGGTTTTTGGCAAGGTGCCAGAAGGAGTGAGAAGAATTTGAGTTGGAGAGTTGAGACAAACTAGCACGGATGAAATTATTTTTAGCAGAGTGAAGAACAGAATTAGCACAATTTCAGGCAGAAACATAAAAAAGATGCGATTCAAGGGTGGGTTGGCTCTGGTACCTTTAATAGGCCCTCTCCTTGTTGCGGACAGCATTAGAACTAGCATGATTAAACCAAGGCTTTCTTGCATTAGTCAAAGAATATGAGAAGGGAATGTATGCCTCCATGCCTGAGAGAATAACCTTCGCAATGTGCAAGGCACATGCAGATGGCTCTCAGCCATGGAAACAATAATCATTCCAGGGAAAATCAAACTGCCTGACGGCCTTCCAATCCGTAGCACCAAAGTGCCACAGTCGACATTTCTTTGGAGGGTCCACAGGCCACACTGGAGCGATAGGACAGGTTAAGGTAACAAGGTTGTGATCGGAGGAGCCCAATGGAAAGGAAAGATTAACAGTATAAGCACAAGGATTAGTTGAAAGGAAGAGGTCGAGTATGTTGGAGTTCTCTCCAAGGCAGTCAGGGATACGGGTAGGGTGCTTTACAAGCTGCTCTAGGTCATTAAGGACAGAAAAGATGTAGGCTTGTTCACCAGGTGGATCAGTGAAAGGAGAGGAGAGCCAAAGGTGGTGGTGAACATTGAAATCTCCCAGAATGGAGATTTCAGAGAAAGGAGAAATGGACAGAATGTGTTCCATCATAGAAGTAAGATAGTCAAAGAATTTTTCATAGTCAGTAGAGTCAGGGGATAAGTAAATAGACCAGATATAATTAAACAGAGAATGACAGAAAAGCCGAAGCCAAAGAGTAGAGAATTCAGAAGAATCAAGTTCAGGAACACGAGAGCAAGATAAGTCACTGCATACATAAACACAACAGCCACCTTTGACTTTGAAGTGAGTATAGAAAAAGTAGGGGGATACAGAAAAGGATTTGCTATCGGTTGCCTCAGACAGCTAAGTCTCAGTTTGGAAGAGAAGGTGAGGTTTAGAGGAGGAGAGGTGGTGCTCAACAGAGTGAAAGTTTTTTTTTTTTTTTTAAATAACAGAACAGAGGAAGGAAAAACAAATGAATCCGGAAAAAAAAAAATCCATACACCAGGTTACTGGTGTCCTCCATTCATGAAATATCTGCAACAGTTGGACTTGAACAGCTGTAGATTGAAGTTTGGAGGGAAACAACTCTAAGGAAGCGAGTTCCAGAGAGATGCAGTTCGGAGAATAAAGGAATTCTGATAGGTGTAAGTTCTGCAATATGGCAGTGTGACATTCCAGTGATGAGTGCTGCCAGATGCCCCTGAAGCACAAGGGAAGGCATGGAGAGGTGGCACAATAGACAACTTCGTCTGAGCATTTGCCATAAAAATATCTGTAAAATAATGCAAGGGAGGCAACATTCCTTTTTACTTGTAGGGGAGGTAGTTTATTTATAACAGCAGGGTTTTTAATAATTCCAACAGCTTTGTTCTGAATTTTGTCCAGTTGTTTTAATGCAACCTCTCCACATCCATTCCACAAGGGTGAGCAATATTCAAGCTGAGAGCACACATGACTTTTGTAAATTATAGCTATCTGCTCGTCGGTAAAGAAGTTACGGACTCTGTATAATAATCCAAGTTTCTTTGAGGCAGTTTTAGCAAGTGATCTGACATGAGAGGTCCAGCTGAGGGCACTGTTAAGTGAGATGCCGAGAATTTCGATACTTTTGGAGAGGGGAATATTAGTAGCATTGAAGGTAATACTGTATATGAATCAGGTAATATCTCTCTATTAGTAAATTGTATATATAGTACAGTAAGGTCCCGGGTTACGTCGGTATCGACTTACGTCAAATCGAGGTTACAACAGTCTGTTCGGAAATTTTAAAATATAAGAAAATAAAGAAAAAATACGTAAAGCTCGGTTTTTAAAGTGTTGCTGTTTACCGCAAGATGTCTCTGGTGTTTTCCCACCTCATGCTTGACTACAAACAAACCAACAATCGCTCTCAGTCTTGCTGCTACTACCACCTGTACTGTAATTTTTTTGTGTTTGTTTTTCGCCTGATTCCACGATGCCTAAGAGACAGCTTCCTAGTGACCATAATGACTCCAAGAAACGCAAGACCATCACATTACATGAAAAAGTCGATATTATTAAGCGTAATGAGAAAGGAGAAAAAGCATCAGTGATCGAGTGAGGAAAAAAAAGCCATCAAAATTTATGTTAGAAATGCTTACATCATCGTGTTGGTAATGATGTTCGTATTTCAAATTTTACGGCAGTATTTTACAGTAAACTTTATTGTATGATGAAGTATGAAAAGTGTTTGAATTTAGGAATAAAATGTGTGTTGGCAGTGGGCACGTGTGTAAGGACGGGAGAGTGAGGAAGCGGTTGCCATGACGATGAGAAGTGCCGTTACTGAAGCGAGTGAGCTACTGTGACGAAGACTCGTAGCAAGTACAACTTATATATTTCACATTACGTGAAAAAGTCGATATTATTAAGCGTAATGAGAAAGGATAAAAAGCATCAGTGATCGAGTAAGGAAAAAAAAGCCATCAAAATTGATGTTAGAAATGCTTACATTATCGTGCTGGTAATGATGTTCATATTTCATATTTTACGGTAAACTTTATTGTATGATGAAGTTTGAATTTAGGAATAAAATGTGTGCTGGCAGTGGGCACATGTGTAAGGACGGGAGAGTGAGGAAGCGGTTGCCATGACAATGAGAAGTGCCGTTACTGCAGCGAGTGGGCTATTGTGACGAAGACTCGAAGCAAGTACAACTTATATTTTATTCAATAAATATCATCAGTTCAAAAGACTGTGTTTCTTATACAAACCTGTTATAAGATTATTACATGTATAGTAAGAGATGTATGGTTGAAAAATCTGTAAAACTCAACTTACGTTCAAAATCGGCTTACGTCATGTCTCAGGAACGAAACTCTGACGTAACCCAGGACCTTACTGTATTTGGTTTTACTAGCATTAAATGAGACAAGGTTGTTTTGTCCCCATTCACTGATCATAGATAAGTCTTGATTTATGGAGATGGTTGTGCTGAGTTGAGAATTAGAGATATCAGACTTTGTAAATGGGTGTCTGAGTGTGAATGAACTGCGAAGTGTTGAGTCGTCTGCATATGAATGTATGGGATTGTGGGTGACAGATAAGAGATCACTAATATGAACCAGGAACAGGGTTGGTGCCAGAAATGAAGAAGAAGTGAGTCAGACACTGGTTCCAGGCAGTTCATCGAGTCGTCACTGGGAGGGGGGCGGATGGTGGGGGTATTTTAGTCCCCCCCCCCCTGGGGAGGCTGGGTGTTTGGACGCCATTTTATCTTTCAAACTTTGAAAAGGAAGTGTAGTGTGTACTGTGCATGGTAGTTTGGTGTTGACAGTTAGAGAAACTTGTACTGGAGAGCATGCTGGCCTACTCTCTGTGTTACTGAAACACTGAAAAAGTTCAGCAAAGGGGGATGGCCAGGAACTAGTCTTGAGGCCTGATGACTCTCCCTGTCATCAGCTTTCCATCCACCTTGGGAGCACTGCTCTCAACGACTGGTGCTACAGTCTACTACTTTTCTAAAGGAAAGTGTAAAACTATAGCATGTCAGAAATGACACTGATTAGGTGGATGTGTAGTGCATCCCTGTGTGCAAGGCCTGGGGGGACTAGGTTTACAATGGAAGAGTTGGGAGGTAGGATGGGACTGAAGTGTATTGGTGTTGTGATGAGGAGAGTTAGACTGAGGTGGTTTGGGAATGTGGAAAGGATGATAATTGGGTGCAGAAAGTGAGAAGCGTTAATATTGGGGTGGGGTTGCGTGGGGTAAACCAAAAAAGACCTGGGACAAGGTTATTAGGTGTGACCTCAGAGTTAAGGGACTGAACAGGGAGGCTGCCATAGATCGAGCAGCATGGAGAGCCGTCATTAGGTGACCAAGGCCGATGCATGCAAGCATGATGGAGTCTTCAAAAATGAAATGAAACAATGAATGGGAATTGACAGAAGAGAGCGGCTGTAAACATGATTGGTTTCGGGGGTGTGCAGAGAAGGAATGCAGTGATAGGAAATGTGACACTTGCACAGGTGAAGAACACTGAAATGGCTGAAAAATGGGAACGAGCAGAGCGGCTGTAAACATGATTGGTTTTGGTGGTGTGCAGAGAAGGAATGCACCATTGTGGTAGGTGGGGGCCCTCACCATCCACTCACTCGATGTAGTGCTGCTCTCGGGTGTCTGCCCTTCCTCTCCTCTATCCTTCTTTCCATCAATCCTCTTCTATCTTATCTTTCCTTCATTCTTTCCTTGTCCTTCTGCCTATGGATGACTTTACACTCCCACTTCTGCCTTTCTTTCCTTCATTCTATCCTCATCCTTCTGCCTGTGGGTGCCTATACACTGAGTGACAAGCCAAATGGTTTCCTGTAAACCAGGAACCCATTTACTACGCTGGGTGGTAATCATATAACCAAATTTTGGCGCCCGGTGCTTTAGTGGGTAATTAAGGCGCTCCAATCGGACTGAGCCGGTGAAGGTTTACATCCAAGGGATGGTTGGGGTTCATTGCTCAAGTAATGCTACTCAGGGATGAGTGAGGCTGGTCACTCTCATCTTAAATGTCAGGACCAACTTGCCTAGCCCCGGGCTCATACGCTCCTCTGTCGAGTGACACAGAATTGGATAATGGATGGAGGGACACTTGCACAGGTGAAGAATGCTGTGAAAGGGCTGAAAAATGGGAAACCTGCTGGGGTTAATGAGATGTATGCAGAAATGATTAAGTGTACTGGAGAGAGTGGAACGAAGTGCTGTTGGAGATATGTAAGAATGAGGGATGTTAAAGTTATAGGAAGCGAGGAGTGTGTGCAGCAGCACAAACTGTTGATTTGTGACATGGTGCTTAAGGAACGAGTGATGAGGAGGAGGACATATGTACCTAGGAGGAAAATATGGAAGCTGGGAAACCAATCAGTAAGGGATGCCTTTTATAGTGAGATGAGGAGAGTGGTGGCTGAACAGGAAGAAGCAGATAGAGGCGTTAATGAACAGTATAGAGCCCTTAAGAACAACCTCTTGAGAGTTACCGATGCAATATGCGGTTGGACAAGAGGCCCACCAAGACATAAAGTAACCTGGTGGTGGGATGAGGGTGTAGAAGCTGCAGTTAAGGAGAAAAGAAGGCTTTTCAGGGAATGGAAGAATGGTGGTAACAGGGAGGAGTACTTGGCTGCCAAGCGCAGGGCTAGAAGAGAGGTATACAGGGCGAAGTCTGAGTCACAGAGACTTTTACTTGATAATCTAAATCATGGAGAAAGGAAAAATATGATTTTTAGGGTGGCAAATCAGGTGAAGAGGGATAATCGGGACATTGTAGGTGGGCAGTGTGTGAAGAATGATGAAGGAAGGGTAGTGGTGAACAGTGAGGATATTAAAGATGCATGGAGAGAGCATTATAGCCGATTGTTGAATGAGGAGTTTGATTGGGATAGAGAAGGTTTGGAGCCCGCTGATCCAGTGTTTGGGCCTTGGCCTTTGATTGACGCTGCTACTGTGAGTCAGGCAATAGGCAGGATGCGGGTGGGGAAGGCGGCAGGTGTGTCTGGGTTGACTGCCGAAATGTTGAAGGCCTCAGGAGATACTGGGGTCAGGTTAGTCACTGACCTGATAAATATGATTATATATGAGTGTGTTGTCCCAGATGATTGGCTGAGGAGTGTAATTGTAAATGTGTACAAAGGAAAGGGTGATGCCCTGGAAAGGGGAAATTACAGAGGTATAAAGCTCTTAGATCAGATAATGAAAGTAATGGAGAGAGTTCTAGAAGGTATGATTAGAGAAAGAGTGAATATCGATGAGATGCAGTTTGGGTTTATGCCAGGCAGGGGGACCACTGATGCCATATTCATTGTTCGACAGCTTCAGGAAAAATATATTGGAAAGAAAAGGGAATTGTATTTTGTTTTTGTTGATTTGGAAAAGGCCTTTGACAGAGTCCCTAGAGAGGTGGTGAAGTGGGCAATGAGAAAGCTAGGGTTGGAAGAATGGCTGGTTAGGGTGGTTATGGCCATGTACATGGGTGCTTGCACCCAGAGAAGAGTGAATGAAGCTTTGAGTGATGAGTTTTCCGTGAATGTTGGTGTGCATCAGGGGTCAGTTTTGAGTCCCTTGTTGTTTATCATGGTGCTTGAAGCCCTCTCACGTGACTTCAGAGATGGACTCCCATGGGAGATGCTGCATGCTGATGATTTGGTGTTGATTGCAGAGAATGAAAAGGAGGCGGAGGAAAGATTTAAGAAGTGGAGAGATGGTATGGGGTACAAGGGCTTAAGGGTAAATGCAGATAAAACAAAAGTGATGATATCTAGGGTTGGTGGCGGTACAATCAGAGGAGAGGGAGAGTGGCCATGTGCAGTTTGCCACAAGGGTGTGGGAAGTAATTCCATCTTGTGTAGTGTTTGTGATAAGTGGGTGCACAAGAGATGTAGTGGCATTAGAGGTAGACTGCGGGATGATGCTGATTTCATGTGTGCGGCGTGTCGGGGAGAGCAGGTGGAGATTGTTAGGCGTGAGAGGGCTGAACTTGCAGGTGAGTCTCTTGAGTGTGTGGAGGAGTTTCGTTATTTGGGAGACATGTTATGTGCCGGAGGTGGGGCTGGAGTTAGCTCGGTTGCTAGGGTGAGAAGTGGTTGGAAGAAGTTCAGGGAGCTGTTGCCTCTCCTGACATTGAGAGGACTCTCCTTACGTGCTAAGGGGTCTTTGTATGCAGCATGTGTTAGGAGTGTGATGCTGTTTGGTAGTGAGACCTGGGCAGTAAAGGAAGAGGATATTCGCAGGTTTAAACGTACAGAAATGACAATGATTAGGTGGATGTGCAGTGCGTCCCTGCGTGCAAGGCCTGGGGGGGCTGGGTTTACGATGGAAGAGTTGAGAGGTAGGATGGGACTGGAGTGTATTGGTGTTGTGATGAGGAGA
>JAGKTI010001655.1:52557-64948 GCA_018397915.1 Birgus latro
CTCCAACATCCACTGCCCGACCTTGTATCTCTTTTATAACCCCATCCATATACAGATTGAACAACCATGGAGACATGACACATCCTTGTTTCAATCCAACCTTCAAATGGAAAGATTCACTCAGTTTGCCATCCACACGCACTGCAGCCTTAGCACCCTCATACATACTCTTCACTGCCTTCAACAACTTCCCATCCACTCCATATATTCTTAATACCTTCCACAAACCTTGTCTATCCACCCTGTCATATGCTTTCTCCAGATCCATGAAGGCTGCATACAACTTCTTGCCCTTCTCTAGAAACTTTTCCACTAAGGATCTAAGAATGAATATCTGGTCTACACAACCTCTTCCCTTCCTAAAACCTCCTTGTTCTTCTCCAACTAATTCCTCAGTAATTTCCCTAACTCTGTCAATAAGTATCCTACCATATATTTTTCCTATTACACTGAGAAGGCAAATGCCTCTATGATTACCACACACTGCTTTTTCCCCTTTTCCTTTGTACAGAGGAATAATTATACCTGACTTCCAATCCTCCGGGACTCTACCCTCCTCCCAAGCCAATCTGCACACCTTCCACATCCATTCTATTACTATCTCTCCCCCATGCTTCAGCATTTCACCACACACTCCATCAATTCCTGGGGCTTTCCCCATTTTAACTTTCTTCATTGCTTCCACCACTTCCATCCTGGTGATTTCTTCCTCTCTTCTCACAACCCTCCTTCTCCCTGCCATTCCCCAACCACTTATACTTGCATTACTTTCATTCTCTATGTTCAACAGTTCATTAAAGTGTTCTCTCCATCTGTTTACTTTTTCTCCCTTCTCCACTAGTAATCTACCATTTTTATCTTTCACACCCCCACTGACTTCGTTGGCACCCTGTCTAGCTCTCTTTACCTCCTTCCAGAACATTTTCTTACATTCCCTCCACTTTGCACTCAAATTCCTTCCAAACTCCTCATCCACTCTCTTCTTACTCTCTCTTACTAATCTTTTCACCTCTCTCTTCCTCACTACATATAACTCTCTCGTCCGTCTCTCAGCTTCTTCGTCGCCCCTGTTCCTCATCCACTTATTATATGCTTTCTTCTTTTGTGCCACAGCCTCTCTCACCTCTTCAGTCCACCATGCTGTTCCCTGAACCCCCTTTCGTCTTCTCTTCACCCCACACACCACCTCACATGCTGCACAGATTTCTTCTGTGAATACCTTGCACACACCCTCCACGTCCCCCATCTGCTCCAATCTATATTTACCCAATCGCTCCTCCACTTCCCTTCTATATTCAGCCTTTATTTCATCCTCTTGTAACTTTTCTACCCTCCTTGTAACACATACTTCCTCCTGTCTTTCCCTTCTTCTCTTCCTCCATCTTGTTTGGACTCTGATTCTGGCCACCACCATATGGTGGTCAGAAAGTCCACTCCCCCAACCTCTATATACTCTTGAATCCATTATACATCTTCTCATCCTTTCATCCACACACACTTAGTCAATCATTGCCTTCCGTTCATTCATTCCCCCGTCCTCTCTTCTCACCACCCGCCATGTATACCTATGGATCATTTTGTGCCTGAAGAGGGTATTAACTACCACCAACCCCCTCCCAGCACAAATGTCCACTAAAGCACTGCCATTCTTATCCATCTCTGCAGGCACACCTCACTCACCAACAACTCCATCCACCTTCTCATTCCCCACTTTTCCATTCATATCTCCAATCAGAAACACTCTCTCATTCCTTTCAAACTTTTCCAAGCAGGCTTCCACATTTGTCCAAAACTCATCTCTCACTCTACTTACACGATCTTGCGTTGGCACATACACGCACACAGTTGCCCACATTTGTAGTCCAACTTTCACTCTTACCCACACAATCCTTGACCCAACTGATCCATATCCTCTTACATTCTCCTTCCACCTGTTGCTCACAACAATACACACTCCCTCTTTCGCCCTCTCATTCTCACCCACTCCTGCGCATATACCCCACCCATATTCCCATTCTCTCACACTCTCACCTCGCCATTTAGTTTCAGTTATTCCACATATATCCACTTTCACACTCTCAAGCACCTGTACAATCTCTCTCTCTCTTTCACCTCATCATTCATACCCCTCACATTCCAGGTCGCAATCTTTATCTCGTCCTTTGTCAGTTCCTTTGTCGTCAACTTTTGGTCAGTCCTGGTCCGAGGCTTCCTGTTCGTATTTTTAGTTAGTTGTTTTTACGGGGTGGGGCACTAACCCACCACCAACCCTCTTAGTCGCCTCTTATGACAAGCAGGGATACTGGGGGAGAATTATTGAAAACCCCCTACCCCCAGGGGGGTAAATTTGGGCTGTCTGGACATTGCTACTCCTCACCCTGCCCTAGGGTGGGAAAGGAGGTCTGGATGATGATGATGATGATGATTATGACGATGATGATGATGATGATCCATCCATCCATCATGCAATCCTATGTCGCCCCACAGAGAAGCATAGGAACCCAGGGCTATGGAAGTTGGTCCTGACATGGTATGATGATGATGATGATGATGATGATGATGATGATGATGATTATTATATTAGTATATCAGACTGTTTTTACTACAAAACAAGGGTAATTCATTCACTATAAATGAAATACATGACTACACTTCTCAGGTCACACTTAACAAGTTGACACACCAGTCTGTCTCTATGCCTTGGCTCTAACCTCCTCAGTCCTCACTCCTGTCACAGTCACACTCCTCCAGGAACTGAGACAACTCCATCTCAAGTAGGTCCAAGTCGTCCTTCATAAAAATAAACCGCTCAAAGTTCTCAGAGGTAAGGCTGGTTTGCAGGCAGGTTTGCATTTGCCGAAGTGCTTCCACATGTGCAAAACTGCGTCCATCATAATCAAGTCCTATGTTGCCCCATAAGGAGCATAAGAGTCCAGGGCTAGGCAAATTGGTCCTGACATTTAAGATGAGAGTGACCAGCCTCACTCATCCCTGAGTGGCAAATTTGTGTAAAATTTGTTGAAAATGTTAATCCACAAACGAAATCACACTTCTGCAACTAGGGAGTTTGCGGTCTGTGGAAGTGATGGCAGAAGTGCCAAGCTGTTTCACACAATACCATCATGACATATTTTACACAACTGAACACATTCTCTACTTCCACCCTCTTGCTCTGCTCACATTCCACATGGCCATGTGAATCTGTCCATTTGGTTGGGGCCCTGGGCAGGTATTGGGCCCTCCGAGGCTCTCCAAAACATCTGCAAAGATTTGGTGATTTTGGATAGGGGAATCTGGGGGACACTTAACCTGGCCCAAAACCTCGGTTACATGGTACCACCCAGCGCACTAAATGGTTTCCTGGGTACAGGAAACCATTTCGTTTGTCACTCAGTGTAGAGACCATAAGGCATCCCTACATTGAATGAGTGGATGATGGGCACCCCCCACCTACCACCACCACTTACCACCGTATACATATACAAATACATATATATATACACGCAAGCAACAAAGCAACATATAACGATGACTTTCTGTACTTGTACCTACCCTCAACATGTGGTGTCCATATTTCTTTCTGATGCAAGGAAACAGTGGTTGCTGCAGAAGTACGGTGTGCCTTCGAGTCCACATTCTTCCTAGTACCACTGTGAGCTGCTCTGCTTGATGGTAACTTTGTACTCACAATACTGCTTCTTAAAGGAAGAGATTTAGACTGAGGTCTTGTGTCTGAGGCACCAAGGTGAACTCTTGACACTATATTTACTTTATGTGTGGTTGAATCTACAGGTTTTGGTCTATCATCTGTTGCACTGTTTGTATCATGATCTCTTTGCACAGCCTTTGAAGTCTGACTTTCCACTCCTTTGCAATCATCATAATTTCCTGAGTCTCTAATTTTCTCTTCTTCTCTCAGTTCTTCACTCTTGCCCAGTCTCCCTGTCCAAGTATCTCTGCCCTCTGCTTTGGTTTCACTGGCCTCTTCATGCTGCTGTGGGGGTTTTGGTGGGGGTTCTCCAGGGATATCTTGCTGTTTGGGGGGGCCTCGGTGACGCAACTTCAAACTCCGAGCTGACTTCTCCTCCTCCAGCAACTTATTCAACTGATGCTCCTACAGTACAAAATATAGAAGTATTAAATATAAGTCCTTCATATACTCACAGAAATCAAGACAAAGTTTAAGACAAATTAAATGAATTCAGTGTATTAACCCCTTCAATTACAAGACATACCGAATATACTGGCAAATAAGTCAACATTCTAAGCATTAAAAAATAAAATAAAAAATAAAAAAATAAAAAATAGGGGTCGACTAACACGCTGAGTATAAAACTGTCGATACATGGCAGAGACGAAAATAAGGCCATGGCATATACCAAAGAAGGAAAGCGGCACTACCAGCAGGCTTACAGCCATATGGTAGCCTACTAATTCTATCATGATAGTCTGGTACTGCAACTTTTATGAAAGATCCAAGTTTTATATACAGTACTACTTCTTCCCTGGTTAATATTTGCAGCCCAGACAAAGTTTTAATAAAAACAAGTCATGTTTAATCGTAATTACCAGTGTTTATGACTAAAATGTGAGGTGTATCTTATGCCATGCACCCTCCCACGAACATAAACAAACACCAACTGGGCAACGGCTATTCGAGACGGTCAATGTGACATGCTATTATAACAGGCTCTCCATGGATCGAGACGACATGCATTTTGAACAGTTTTGCTACGGTGATAGGTTGCACACCTTAACCTTACACAGTACTGGACTTTGTTAGTACAATGTATCTGATGCTTTTTTCTTTTTTTTTTAAATAACAGAACAGAGGTCGTTCATTCATTCATCATCCAGTCCTACGCTGCCCCATAAGGAGGGTAGGAGCCTGGGGCTAGGCAAGTTGGTCCTGGCATTTAAGATGAGAGTGACCAGCCTCACTCATCCATGAGTGGTGTTAGGTTAGCAATAAGCCCCAACCACCTCTTGGACATAAACCTTCACTGGCTCAATCCGACTGAAGCGCCGTAATTACCCACTAAACCAAGACGTGTCAAAATTTGGTTATATGGTTACCACCCAGCACAGAAAATGGTTTCCTGGGTTACAGGAAACCATTTGGCTTGTCACTCAGTGTAGAGTCACTCACAGGCATAAGGAAGAGGAAAGAAAGAAAGACAGGAGAGGGAGTGTAAAGTCACCCGTAGGCAGAAGGACAAGAAAAGAATGAAGGAAAGAAAGAAAGAAGAGGAAGGAAGGAAAGAAGGATGGAGGAGAGGAAAGGACAGAAACCTGAAAGCAACACTACATCGAGTGAGTGGATGAATTAACTCCTAAAATCTGATGATATATTTACTGTTTTATTTCGGCTACCTCCAGCTGATTATATTCTGCTTAGGAAAGACCTCTCATAATGAAGTAGTTAATCATGGCTGGTTCTAGCCCAACCAGTTCAAAAAGCAGGTGCAGGAAGTAACTTACAGTATGGAAGGTGAGATTGGCCAGCAGTGTGTGCATGAGATCCTGGGGCAGAGTGGTCGGTGGGGGTTGGTCAGAGGGCTGACCACTGGACTGGGTAAGTGGCTGGTCATGTGGGTGATCCAATGGTTGACTAAGATTGTCGGGGTGGTGATGAGACTGGTCAGAGTGGTGATGCTGATCTGGTTGGTGATGGGATGGGGCAAGAGGTTGGTCAGGGCCAGTGTAGCCCAGAAGTGCAGCTACATGGCTGTGGTCCTCCAGACTTACAACCAGGATGCCCAGCTGCAGCCGCTGTGGATAAACGGAACCATATACTGTAATCAAACCTCAGTAATAAGTGAATCAGTGTAGTATCCATTTCATTGGGCCGGCTGTTGAATACTTTTCCCTCTATCATGTATTCTCATTTTTTGGCTTTCTGGACCCTACCTCACCACATCCTTAGGTGAGAAAAGAGGTCAAGATAATAACGAAAATAAAAATGAATGATATAGTACAATGCCACGTAAGGACAGTAATATCTACTTTAAACCAACCTAATTTTAAGTAACCTTAATCATACCCTACAGTCTCTTAATTTATTTAGATAAACAGTGATTATGCTCTACTGTTCTGGAGCTAATGCAAGGACCATAACACCTTCACCATTTTAATCTCATATTCTTCCATCATGAACTGTTTTTCAGCTTCTCTACTTCAGTCATTCTCTCTGCAAATTCCTTTCATCCCGTATTCCCTAAGCTCCTCTCAGTTTCATCTTGCATATCAAAGTAATATGATCACAAAAATTCAACATCATCCTCTCACTGCCAACATTTTAACAATATTTCCTAGCACCTTTTTCTTTATCCCTTTGGGTATAGAGGACTGAGGCTAGACTGCCACAATCCAGAACATTACAAGATAGAAACAGTCTATTTCCCATGATGACATAACTGTATATGATCAGCTAAAAAACAGAAATCACCTCTTGGGGGACTGAAACCATGCATGGCTGTCACTCAAGGCCAGGGATATACATTCTGGGGCCCAGAAGCTAAGGAATGTTATGGGCCTCTTACCATATACAGTCTCCATTATTTATCAGAGTTTGACAGGCAGTAAGTACATATTGACTGCAGGAGAAAGAAATATTAGATTAAGTTTATGTATAATACTGTTGAAAAATTTTGACAACTTTTGGTAAGCCCCTGGCTGGTTCTCAGCGGCCCCTTTGGTTTTGAGCCCTGGTGTTTTGGTACTATCACCCCCCCCCCCCTTCTGAGCCATACTATCACCCTAACAAGAGCACTGTAACCAGTGAATCACTCAGCATGTCAAGAATGTGTTTCCATACATCACAATTTTTTCCATACATTTATTTGTTCCCATAAACTGTGTGAAACTGGCTATCTGCTACATTGTAAAAAAAAATTAAACTGAAAACACTCTCATGGCTGGGACAACTCTAGTACTTCACTCTACTTCACAAATGCCAATGAGTTTTATTAAGCTGAAAGTAAATCACAAGAGCCCACATTTGTTACTACTGGTACCCTTTAAATTTTCATGGTCAGGGAAACTCTAGCACAGTAATTTGTTCCAGTTGAAACCAGTTATTAGTTGGGAGTCAGAGAAGCCTGAGAGACTCAGTATGTTATGTCTGCAGTTACATCTACTAACAAAGTTGGACAGAAGTTATGTATTCACTCATGTCTGTCTGTTTGTGTACAAGATATCTCAAAAAGCTTTCACTGGATATCAATGAAATGTGGAGGATAGGTGGGCAGTGGGTCAACGAAGGGTTGATTATATTTTGAGGTGGATCAGAATCCATATGCAGGAATAAATCATATATTTTATTGGCACTGGCAGAGGTGTGCATTCTCTGAGACTGTGTGCCAGGGCAGATTAAGACCACAGAATTAACTGACTATGTGAGATATAAAAGTATTTGGCTGGTAGAAAATAGGAATTACATCAGTAAATCCATCCATTCATCCATCATTCAACCCTACATTGCTCCATGAGGAGCATAAGAGCCTGGGGCTAGACAAGTTGGTCCTGACATATAAGATGAGAGTGACTAGTCTCACTCATCCCTGAATGGCATAACATGAGCAATAAACCCCAAACACCCCTTGGATATAAACCCTCACCGGCTCAATCAAACTTGAGTCATAAGTTTTATTGGTGCTGGGAGAGGCATGCACTCTCTGCTTTCTAGTTTACTAATGAAATTATAGCACAAAATAACATCAAACATAATAACGATGGAGGAGTTGAAAGGTAGGATGGGACTGGAATGTACTGGTGTTGCCATGAGGAGAGGTAGAGTGAGGTGGTTTGGACATGTGGAGAGGAAGGGGAATGATAATTGGGTGCAGAGGGTGCGAAATGTTAATATTAGGGGTGGGGTTGCGATGGGCAGACCAAAAAAAGACCTGGGACAAGGTCATTAAATGTGGCCTCAAGGTTAAGGGACTGAACAAGGAGGCTGCCAGAGATCGGGCAGCATGGAGAGCTGCTATTAGATGACCAAGGCCGACACATGCAAGCATGTTGCAGCCTTCAAAAACAAAATGAAACAAGAAGGACCACTCATACAGTGAAACACCCACACCCACCAAACAGTCTATAGCTAAAAATTTGACTCTGTCTTGTGATTTTGACCTTCAACAGATTACTGTACTCTCAAAATTACATTAGTTCATTCTTGCCTAACCCCTGACCCTTCCATCAACTCTGGCTTAAATTATGTCAAAACTGCACTCACTGTACCCAGTAACTGTGATCTCTGTCTCTTCCTTGTGACCTTGACCCCTTCCCTCCTCAAATTTTACTCTCTCTCTTTTTCCATGTTTGAACCTGAATTTTTCCACATGGTTTAGTCTAAATCAGATGAAAACTTTAAGCTGACATGCCATGTGATCCTGACCTCTAACTTAATGGCCCTAAAAACAATAGGTCAATTTCTTGGGGGGTCTTTAAATCATCCACTAAGTTTTATTCAGATCAGATCACAAGTGTGTTATGTGCTTCAGTCACACACAGACTGAACTCTGACCTTGCCCTGTGACCTTGATCTCATTAAGACAGACTACTTATTTTCCACAAAACCAACCATGTCATTGACATCCCCACTGTGACAAATTGTTGTTGTTGTTGAATAACCCCAGTCTGTTTGGCTAAACAGACCTATCAACTACAGGTGAGCAACCACCCCTGCAGAACCATCTCATGCAGTGAACCAGTGTTCTCATGCAGTGGCCAGCACCTTGACACAGTGAGGCGCAGGAAGGAATGTGGAGATTTGGTTCCTGTATGGATGCTGCACTTGCACCTCCCCACTCAGTTAACAGGGGCACCATAGCAGGCTGCACATCACCCTCAGTGGTTACATAGTTACCACCCAGCACTGTAAATGATTTCTGGGTTACAGCAAACCATTAGGTTTGTACCTCAGTGTAGTGTCACCTGAAGTGAAAAGAAAAGTAATAAAAAGTGACAGAATGGATGCGAGAGATAGAAAAAGAGGAGGGCAGACACAGAAAACAAATAAAGGTGGAGGAAGAATTGGGCAGCATTACATCATGTGAAGTGATGACAGTCACCACCACCTACCACCCTGTATGACATGTAGGACTGCTAAGCCTTAGAGAACAGGATGTCAAGTTTATGTATAAAAGTAAATAATTAATCAAATAAATAAATAAAAGAAAGAAAAAAAAACACTGACCTGGCCACATGACAGCTGACCCCAGTCCTCTGGTGACTTGGGCAGTAAGGCATAGAGCAGCTTCATGCGCTCAGCCAGTGGTGGCAGCAGTAGTGGGGAGCTGAGGCCCTCGCACACCCCAGCCTCAATAGCTGGCGGAAGCTGTGCATCAACCAGCCTGATGGTCAAAATGTTATCGCTTTATTGACACCATATAAGACATTTTATTCCTGACTCAATACTGCACACAGCCAACCTTTCTCCTTTAAGTATGAAGGACGTTTCTATATTGATGCTACCTTCACATGATTTTCTTCTTAAAAATACTGTATATATACAGTATACTGTAAAATATCATAAGGGGTCACTATAAATAATCCTTTCACTACATGGTGTCTCTACTTGGGAAAGTAAGTTTGCCTAGGGGTGACTAAAATGCACAAGTTTTTCCCTCTTCACTCCCTCCTGGAAAACACCACGAGGATGAGGCTTTCAGCTTCTCGTGACATCACCCATGTATCTTAACTGGTGATAGAATGAATTATTCTCATCATGCAACTTAAGAAAAGGAAGCACTTACTTCTTATCTCCAGCTAAAATAGCCTGGATGACTTGGCAACCTTCCCCTAGTGTCATCAATGTTTTGTCCACTCAAAGATAGCTTCCCATACTTTCTCCACATACTGCAACAATCCCCACACTTAACCCCATCTGGTGAAGGTTTGGGTCAAATCAACCCACTCCTTCTCCTTTGCATATTTAGCAAAATAACACGCATAACAATGATTTACTTAACCTGAGGCGTCCCGTCGACGTACGGGTACGTTGCAATGTTTTGTCACGGTGACACCCTTCGACGTACCTGTATGTTATGCAATTGCAAGGTCAGTCACTTGCACATTTTTCAAGTTTCAAGGGTGATTTTTGGTAGGCATATGTGGGAAACCTTCCTCTATCTGCTGTCAAGTGGGGATACTGCCTGGCCCCACCTGACCCCCCCTCCTCCCACACTCGGCAATTCACCTGTTAGCAGTGACCTGGCCAGTAAGGACATGTCGCGCCACGGTCTCCCCAATGATGAAATTCACGGTGAAAGTGATTCCTGAGGTGGAGGACAAAGAAATAAAGAAGCTAGAGGAAGAAATAAACAGAAGTGATGAGGTGGTAATGTCGTAAAGGAAGGTGCCATATGTGGATGTGTTTGGTGACTGAACAATGCTTATATTCCCTATATTATTGTGTGAAAACCAATATTGTCTTGTACTACACATAAATTCGTACCAAATAAATAAATAAATAAATATGTAATTTAAAGTGGCTTGAATTAGTTAACCCTCCCATAGTTCATTTTCTTTGAAGCCAGGTACCCTGAGAGAAAACGAAAAGCTATGGCTGACTGTTACCTGTAGCAACATTTATAAGCTCAGGAGAGTAACTTCTCTACGAATTTTTGATGTTTCTCACCAAAAGTGGAGGTTTTAGAAAAAAAAAAAAATCCAAAACTGCTCGGGACTGGGAGGTATCGGAGGTGGGAAATCAGTCGGGACGTGACGGTTTAACAGAATCCAAAAAATGGAAAAAAAATCAACCAAATATTATCATTATCACATCCACATAATTAATCAATTAATAATTAGATACACAGTAAACCCTACTGGCCCAGATGTGTTTTACCCAGAAATCCATTTAATATGGACCTGCTGATCACTCCAGACTACACTGTACCTACTTAAACTAGCAGAGTCCCAGTGGAACCTGGCTCACCCAAGTGTGTGCACTTACAAACAGTACTTTGAAATCACAATCATGAGAAATGTGCAAGCTGGGTTACAGTCATCGATGCGCATAAATGTGCTTATGTGCTCCTGAGGGCTGAGAAGCAGTCAGCTTATTCCATGTACTCCACAGCTATGGGCATCAACCATCTCACATTTGTGATTTGTACGTAGCTGCTGTTTTGATAATTTCTCTACTGTCTTTTTTGGAAATATGAATAAAATAATGACTTTCTGTGGTCCTTGCTATGCACTGCTGCAAAATTACAAGCAAAGCTAAAAAGAAATTTACAGTACAGTACTGAACTGGAGGGTGTCCATGCCTTTGTTGAAAAAACACTGCTTCTTTAGTCAATGATCTCTTGAATGTTACTTACACAATCTGTGTCAGTATCAAGATGATGAAAAGTTATCCCTGTTGCCTGTTAGTGTGTGTTTTCCCTTCCTCTGGAATCTAGTGCATCCAGAACAATATAATTCAGATGAAGAAGGACAACATTGACTGAAGAAGTTAAGAACAACCTCCATTAATCCATTCATTGTGATAATTGATCTATTTTATTTTTCCTTCCACTGGATGATTATATACATCTCTGGATCAACCTCTCAAAGTGAAATGATTAAAAGAAAGTCTATCTATCTATCTATTGCCAGACGCCATAATCCCATAAGGGGTGGCCATTTGACTGAGATGCTAATTACTACCTAATTACCAGTTAATTACCTTAGTCCTTAATTACCTGTTACCTAATTAGTACCTAATTACATTAATTAGTACCCTGCCAATTAACTAATTGGTACCTAGTTACCTGTTAATTGCCTAATACCTAATTACCTGTTTACCTAAGTAGTACCTAATTTTTTAAAGATTTACCCCCCCAAAAGAAGGGGCCCGGGCCGAGCCCGGTGGGTTCCTAATTACCTGCTAAAATAACCAATGACCGAAATTAACGCAAATTTGCATAACCTAAATTATTCTAATGTAAGATATTAAAAACGGGACAGTGCGGGAAGGTTTATAGTAACTGCATGTAAACTAAGGGCGACCGATGCCGTCAACCAGAGTGGGTGAAGGATTTCAGTAGGAGGTAAAGAACTTGCAAACCAGGCGGATGATTCTAAACAACGTCCCCTCCCATCAGCTACAGGGTGTTGCCTCCACTGCATGCCGTGGGGGAGAGGTACAAAGTCAGAAGTCGCCCAACCCTCGTCAGGTTAAACACACAATTGTCCAGATATCGGTTTGGAACATGTCAGATGGCTGTGGCACAAAAACCTACTGAAAATCTACATAATTTAACTTTAAAAACCACGAAAGTTTACACAAACCTAATCGAAACAAGAAAAAGTAACCAAACACACACACACACACACACACACACACACACACACACACACACACACACACACACACACACACACACACACACACACACAC
>JAGKTI010001655.1:65344-80110 GCA_018397915.1 Birgus latro
TCCTCATCCACTCTCTTCTTACTCTCTCTTACTAATCTTTTCACCTCTCTCCTCCTCACTACATATAACTCTCTCGTCCGTCTCTCAGCTTCTTCGTCGCCCCTGTTCCTCATCCACTCATTATATGCTTTTTTCTTTTGTGCCACAGCCTCTCTCACCTCTTCAGTCCACCATATTCATGTATATATTTATATACAGTATCTACATACATTTATACACAATAAACAGCGCTCCCTCCTCTAACGTGGGCAATGTAGACATGCCACAAGCTGCAGTACTTTTTTCCGCTTTATACGTTCCATATGTTTCCAATAAAAAGGCCTGAACCTAGACTGGACATTTTCCAAAGTCACCCTTTTCACCTGAAATCCCACCCAAATCCTCCAAAAAACACCCTACTGACATTCACTCTGGTACTCATACATAGGAAGTTATTAAAAATAGAAAAGAAAGGTCCCGACATTACAGTAACTCCCCCAAACAAGTGAGGGGTAAGTTCAAAACCCTCTCACTAATTCTTGACACCTTCCTGAAAATGACATTTACCGGTAATTGCGTAGCCTATGAACCACTGATGCTGTAATGCATTACCCATAAACAAACGTTTCTTGCTAAATCTGTTTCCCTGTTGTTTTTAGCTGTCCGGCTATGACAACTTTTGTTTGATTTGTCAGCATACTGGTGGAAGGGAGTGTTCAAGTGTTTAACTAAACCTAACCTAACCTATTAAAACTACCTAATAATTTAACCCAACCTAACCTAACCTACAGTTGGGAAATTGGGAAACAAAACCCATCTTTGAGTACATAGAGGTTCTTCCACTGCGCCGAAAACAAACAATCACTAGTATGGTTTAATGGCTTAATCCCTCAATGGCCGTTAGTTCAGAAATTTGCGTGCACCCCTGGCCGGCCCCAGGAACAACTTTTTTTAGAGTTCTAAAATCACTTTATTTTCTTAAAAAAGCAAAGGCAATTGTTTGGAACACCTAGCAATGTGCTTTTTTGCTTCCTACACCCATCCTGTGATTTGCTATGATTCATAGAAGAATCCATAAAATTACGATGCATGTGCCATACGGGCGAAAACATCTGAGATTAAGTGACCACCCGACTGCCTGGGATGGTAACGTAGAGTCGTGTAAACATAACAGTGACCTTTGTTCCCTTCCAATAATTGGTCAGTTTTTTATAGCTCGCATTACCTCAACATCACTAACACCAGTACTGCAAAGGGTTGTTTAACGACAGGGGTTATTAAGGGTTAATGGAATATATTAGTTTTCATCAATACTATATATACACACAAAAACAAACGAAAGAATAAGTGCTAAATGTACGTTTAACCTGCAGCAGAAAGACCTTACCAACTCCAATTCATATTCCTCCAGTTTCTTTTCTGTACAAGTATTTTTCTTTTTTTTTTTAGGAAGAAATAGCTAATTAATGACGTCGTTAATTACGAGTTCAGCAATGATGGGGTTCTCGTTTTGTTTCGTTTCGTTTTTGAAGGCTGCAACATGCTTGCATGCGTCGGCCTTTTTGGATTGGAGCGTGTAGAATTTTATGACCGGATGCCCTTCCTGATGTCTACCAATGACCCTTGGGTGGATTCGATCCTCCGACCCTACGGCCAGAGCGGAGCGCTCTAACCCACTGAGCCACGGCTTCTACTTAATAAAAAAAAAAAAAAGTTTAGGTCACTAACCTGACTGGCTCTAATGAAAGTAACAATGCTCTGTACCATGGAAGTAGCTACCTCAGATGCGAGCACGGGGCAGGGGACCACCCAAAAACAATGGAGGATACTCCCAGCGGCCAATGGGAGTACATAAGGATCACAGTGCACCCCTCGCCTGATGTCATCATGGGAGACATTTGACTTTCAGCATGCCATCTGAGAGCTCTGACGCCCGACAACACACCGCAGTATACTGTATCTGTTTGTGACCGCAGTATATATTTTTTGATCACACCGTAGGTTACTGCTTAAGTACAAATTCGTACTCGATGGCTCGCAGATTTCGAGATTTTTCCAGGAGCTGTCTGACTACTGCTTACGAGCCAGGTGAGACGCCTCAACCCCGGATACTACATAGAACTGCCGGTTACATCCCAGTTTGGCACCATATGTTCATTACCGGTAATTTTGCCAGATACTGCTTAAACAGAGCCAAGCCAGCAGCGCTGCATATTGTGTTGGGCCGGATACTGCGACGATAGTTAATTGACAGCTTACCTATATATACTGACAATCAAGATGTGTTGATAATGTTTTAGCATTTTCAATAAAATTAAGAATATAAGCACTGATTCTGTGACAAATTTAGTGAATGTTGTATCAAATGTACTTATGATATCTCAAGATACCAAATCTGCAATATCAGAATCAAAAACATTCCACTGCTTAAACTTGTCTAAGTTGCCAGCAAAAACTCATGCAATTATCACACGGTTTAGTGAGACGCATGGAGGGTGCACCTAGGCTGCAGACTGCCCATGTGTGCATTACACTATCACAACATACACAATCCATCAACATAACCTCAACAAAAGACCTCTAGAAGTGACTGGCTAAAGTGGCCAGTTTCATGCAGTCTACTGTGTTCATGCCCAGATAAGCCTGGGGTTGCAACAACAAGCTCCCTTGTGCCCCTTTGTCAGTAGTGTATTTGTGCATATGGCACATATGCGTCCAGTTGCATGATATCGATAAAAATCTATGCCAGTATTAGAAAGACAGAACTAGTAAAAGAGACAGAATATTAAGTGCAATATCTGATATATAATGCTATGAAAGAGTGGGGTTTTAAAAAGCCTCCTAAACTCACAAAACTACCAGTCCTACTGTAGCTTGTGTCCCACCTGAATAGGAGCTCCCTGAGCAGTGTAGCCTCAGCACCCAGGACAGCCTGAGTCATTCCACCAGTCAGGGACAGGGACAGGTGAGTATTGAGCAGCTGCAGGCACACAATCACAAACTTCTCCTGGTCTCTGAAGTAATAAACACACTCATCAAGATATGGTACTCAATACATACACTAATAACATTAGTCTCCATATTTTTTCAATCAGACAATACACCATCACAGACTTCTGTTCTCTGATACAAGGGATACATGCATCAACAAAAAAGTTCTATATCTACACCAATTACATTAGGTCTATTTTATTTTAACCCCTTCAATTTGAGAACTTCATTTTCATGTTATTTTTTGACAACCAAAACAATTCTCTGCACCTACTGAGAGACTGTTTGAACTGATGGGTAAGACACAGTGCATATTAACCCCTGCAATAGTGTGGCATTCTAATTAGAACTGTCCGAAAATAGCAACAATAAAATAAATCTGTATATGGATGGGGTTATAAAATGGAAGAAGTTCAGGGAGCTGTTGCCTCTCCTGACATTGAGAGGACTCTCCGTACTAAGGGATCTTTGTATGCAGCATGTGTTAGGAGTGTGATGCTGTTTGGTAGTGAGACCTGGGCAGTAAAGGAAGAGGATATTCGCAGGTTTAAACGTACAGAAATGACAATGATTAGGTGGATGTGCAGTGCGTCCCTGCGTGCAAGGCCTGGGGGGACTGGGTTTACGATGGAAGAGTTGAGAGGTAGGATGGGACTGAAGTGTATTGGTGTTGTGATGAGGAGATGTAGGCTGAGGTGGTTTGGACATGTGGAGAGGATGGGGGATGATAATTGGGTACAGAGGGTGAGAGGTGTTAATATTGGGGGAGGGGTAGACCGAGAAAGACATGGGACGAGGTCATTAAGTGTGACTTAAGGGTTAAGGGACTGAACAGGGAAGATACCAGGGATCAAGCAGCATGGAGAGCCGCCATTAGGTGACCAAGGCCGACGCATGCAAGCATGTTGGAGCCTTCAAAAACGAAATGAAACGAAACAAGGTAGGGCAGTGGATGTTGGAGCAGCCCTAATGAAAGAGGGCAGGGTTTGGAAACTCCCAGTATTGTTGCTTGCAGATGATACTGTGTTGTTAAGTGAAGACAAAGGGGCGCTGCAAGGCTTGGTGGATGAGTCTGGGAGAGTGTGTAAGAATCAGAATCTAAAGGTGAATGCTGGGAAGAGTAAAGTTATGATCTACATGAGAAATGAAGTAACCGAAGATACAGTGAGGTTGGATGAGGAGGAAACAGAAAATGTGAGTGCGTTTAAGTACTTGGGTAGTGTGATGAGTCAGGATGGAAGTCTGGAGGGTGAAGTGCTTGAAAGGGTACAATAAGGAAGAAAGATTGCTGGTTCCTTGAAAGCAGTGATAAGAAATGGGGAAGTGAGCATGCAAGAAAAAATATCGCTGCATGACAGTATTGTGATACCAACTTAACGTATGGCGGTGAAGCTTAGACCTTGTTGGAGGTACACAACAGTGAGAGCAGTGGAAATGAGTTATCTGAGAGGAGCATGTGGAGTCACATGGAGAGACAGACTGACAAATGATGAAGTGAAGGAGCACTGTAGTGTGGATGTGGATGTGACAGAAAGGGTTAGGAGAAATACACTGAGGTGGTTTAGCCACAAGGAGAGGATGGAGAGCAGGAGACTGACGAGGAGAGTCTATGTGAGTGAGATGGAGGGGAGGGAAAGGGAGGGGGAGGGAAAGGGAGGGGGAGGGAAAGGATGAGATGGAGGGATGGAGTGGAGAGATATATGAGAGCGAAGCGTGTAAGCTGGGAGTAAAGCAGTGAAATGAAGGGGGACGGGGCAACATGGAGGCGATTTTTTTGTGGCCACCCCTTGTGGGATTAAGGCATCTGGCAATAGAAAAATAGACAGACAGAAAGATAGATGGATAGATAGATAGACAGACAGAATAGAAAATAAACAAACTCATACAGAGTATACTGTATATATCATATAATGATCACTGGTGTGTAATGCACACCCATGATTTCGTCAGGGGTATTTGGGCGGGAAAAAAATTACTTAAATTAATTTACTAATCATTCATATTCAACATCTACCAATTTGGGAGGGAAAATATGGTGCATTAAATTATCTGAAGTTGAAATACACAAATATACAAATCTTTTACCTATGGCCTTGCATTCAGTAGTAAATGAATAGGCAGTTTCTTTTTTTTCTTCTTTTTTTAACAATCTATAGATGCAGTTAATGTGATGTAATAAATCCATGCTCCACATATGTGCATATCTAACCTACAAAACACTTTACTTACTGCTTATTAATGATTATGTTCTCATATTTTAAGGCTCGAACATGCTTGCATGTGTCAGCCTTGTTCACTTAATGACAGCTCTCCATGCTGCTCGATCTCTGGCAGCTTCCCTATTTAACCCCTACACCGCGGGGTTGTTGGAGGTGCTCAGTGCCATTCCCACGGGGATATTCGCGCTCCGACTGACTTTTTAAAAATATTTGCCAAAAATCAGTTATTAGTCTAAGACTATTATAATTAAACAAGCACTTGGCACATACTTCAGCTTTCTCCTGGGATGTTTTTTTAGCACTCGTCGACTACCGTAGGACTTGTGGAGACTTCTGAAGTTGTGTAACTAAGTCTCCACTTTACACTTCCCGACATCCCCTAATCTGAATACCACTGCCAGATAGTATCACTAGAAACACTATTCAATGATTTCCAAGTAGTTTGGAATCCATACTAAAAAAAAAAAAAACACTGTGAAAGCAATGTAAAATACAAGCGCGTACGAGCCTCCCACTCCCGCTAATTCGCCGCTGGTGTTCTGTCATTTCTTACTCATATACACACTCACACTTTATTATTTCTAGTACTTTATTACACTTGTATATATCTACAGTCCTCTACTGCTTCCCACACGATGTTTAGTAGGGGTAGACGTCACAGGGCCTTTTATAATAGGAGCAAAAGCAGCAGAAATAAACGGGCATCATTTCACTGTGAAGGACGAGAGCAAACTGGCGATATCTCAGTAGCAAAGAGTTGAAAATGTCAGCTGCTAATGTATATGCTAAGAAATAAGTCATAGGAAATCTAGACAATACAGTAAAACCTCGATATAACGGACTTCAATAGACCGGAATTCGCTTTTATCGGACTCAAGGAGCTACCGGACAAAACTCCTATATATCGGAAAAAGTCCGATAAAACCAGAAAGCAGTCCGGACTGCCTGACCACTTCAGCTATGTTCACCACAATAAGACAAGTAAAAGACATGTTTTTCAGTGCACAGTACAGTATTATTATACCATTTGATTAATGTAGTAAAGGTATAACACAGTACAATACTGCAATGGTGGTGAAAACCACTGATGCAATCTGGACTAATGTCTGATATATCGGAAAAAGTCCGGATTAGCAGAGGTAAGTCCGGATGTCACTTTTATCGGAATTTCGCATTTTTCGGACTGGCTTGGGCCCCAATAGTCCGTTATAGTGAGGTCTTACTGTACATATAAATTAAGTAGTTCCAGGTGAATATAAATATCACTCAGGCTTCTCCCTTCCTTTCTTATATACATTCATATTGCGAGAGTAGCTCATACAGCATATTTCACGGGGGGAAAAAGCAGGGGAAATTAGCGAACGAGTGCAGGTTGGATGTTGTCAAGTGATAATTAGCCAATTTCAGGTGTATGGCACTATCAATTACCCTATTTTATATATATATATATATATATATATATATATATATATATATTATTTTGTATAAGAATAGGGCATAGGGCTCATTTCAGTGGATGAAAACAGCAGAAAAATCCGGGGAAGATTTACTTAGCACAGAGCGGCTCAGCAGACGACATGAGAGGGTAATAGAGGGGAGGTAGGGAGGGGAGTCTAAAATGGGGGAAAATGGCTAAACTGTCAACAATGGATGGGAGTACTGATGACATTAGCAGCTCTGACTATTGTTGGACATTGGCAGTGTTGATAGATCATACAAGTCGCCACCTGAAAGCCAGGGGGAATTAAAAATAACACAGAGTCGCTCAAGTGACGCCCTGCGGTATGATCCATTGCACCCGACCATCACGAAAGTGACGACCCGCGGTTAAGGGGTTAATCCCTTAACCCTGAGGTCACACTCAATGAACTTGTCCCAGGTCTTTTTCAGTCTACCTCTAGCTATCCTACCCCCAACATTAACTCTTCTCACTTTCTCTACCTACTTATCATCCCCCATCCTCTTCAAATGTCCAGACCATCTCAACCTACCTCTCCTCATCACAACACCAATACACTCCAGTCCCATCCTACCTCTCAACTCTTCCATGATATTACATACTCATCTAAGTTTGCATTATTGAATTTTTAATTAATAATTAATACGGCCACTGAGTGATTTTCTTCTGACTGTTATGACCTTGGTACCTCAACACACAGCCTATCCCAAACCAAGACCTTTATCGTACAATGCGCAGCGTGATTTTTTAGGCAAATTTTTAAAAGAAAAAAGCATGCACTGTATGGCAGGAAATACGATATATATCACCAGTTTGAATGGGTTAATCTACAGGCAGACAGTAACAAATTTCTCCCAGTCTCTGAGATAAACACAACGAGTAGTTACCAATTCTATTAAAGTAACTAAAGTACATGTGACTCTGTGTGTGAACACAGTGGGCACAGCTTCGTGGAATTTTAGTACTTACCTTAAAAAAATAAATAAATAAATAAAAAAAAAGGTAAAAAAAAAACAGTCACTGTTCACATAATATGTGAATATTGTTCCTGGCAGGTCCCGCTTTATGAAAAGTCCGCGTTATATTGCCATATGTTTACATGTTAAAGGGTTTTATGGTACCCAAGCCAGCCCCAACTTAACCTTTTGGGGCAATTTTCCAGGATTTTTCCCAAGATATTTACCTACCTAAAACTTCAGTACATACAAACACTGGAGGAATCCTCACCTTGAACTGACAAAAATAGTACACTACTAGTGGAGATGGAGGAAAAAGTGAGCAGATGGAGAGAACACTTTAAGGAAGAGTTGAACATAGAGAATGAAAGTAATGCAAGTATAAGTGGCTGGGGAATGGCTGGGAGAAGGAGGGATATGGGAAGAGAGGAAGAAATCAGTAGGATGGAAGTTGTGCAAGCATTGAAGAAAGTTAAAATGGAGAAAGCCACAGGAATTGATGGAGTGTGTGGTGAAATGTTGAAGCATGGGGGAGAGATAGCAGCAGAATGGATGTGGAAGATGTGCAGATTGGCCTGGGAGGAAGCAGAGGCCAGGAGGATTGGAAGTCAGGTATAATTATTCCCCTGTACAAGAAGTCAGGTATAATTATTCCCCTGTACAAGAAAAGAGGAAAAAGAAGTGTGTGGTAATCACAAAGGCATTTGTCCTCTTCGAGCAATAGAAAAATATATGACAGGATACTTACTGACAGAGTTAGGAAAATAACAGAGGAATTAGTTGGGGAAGAACAGGGAAGTTTTAGGAAGGGAAAGAAGTTGTATGCAAACTTCATGGATTTGGAGAAAGCATATGAGTGAGGATAGACAAGGATTGTGGAAAGTACAGTATTAAGAATATATGGAGTAGATGAGAAGTTGTTGAATTCTGTGAAGAGTATGTATGAGGGTGCTAAGGCTGCAGTGCGTGTGGATAGTGAAATGAGTGAATTTTTCTACTTGAAGGTTGGACTGAAACAGGGATATGTCATGTCTCCATGGTTGTTCAATCAGTGTATGGATGGGGTTATAAGAGAGATACAAGGTAGGGCAAAGGTCCTAATGAGAGAGGGCAATGTTTGGAAACTCCCAGTACTAGGTTTGCAGACGATACTGTGTTGTTAAGTGAAGACGAAGGGGAGCTGCAAGGCTTGGTGGATGAGTTTGGGAGTGTGTAAAAAATGGAATCTAATGGTGAATGTAGGGAAGAGTAAAGTTATGGTTTTCGAGAGTAGTAAAGTCAGTGAATATACAGTGAGGTTGGATGAGGAGGAAATGGAAAATGTGAGTGTGTTTAAGTACTTGGATAGTGTGATGAGTAAGGATGGAAGTTTAGAGGGTAAAGTGCTTGAAAGGGTACAACGAGGAAGAAAGGTTTCTGGTTCCTTGAAAGCAGTGATAAGAAATAGAGAAGTGAGCATGGAAGTGAAATAGTTACTCGATGACAGTATTGTGATACAAGCTCCAACGTATGAAGTGAAGCTTGGACCTTGTTTGAGTGACAGAAGTCAGGAGTGAGAGCAATGGAAATGAGTTATGTGATAGGAGCCTGTGGAGTCACATGGAGAGACAGACTGACAAATGAGGAAGTGAAGGAGCATTGTGGTGTGGATGTGGATGTGACAGGAAACATTAGGAGAAACACACTGAGGTGGTTTGGCCAGATGGAGAGGATGGAGAGTGAGAGACTGACAAGGAGAGTGTATGTGAGTGAGGTGGAGGGGGGGGGAGAGGGGGGGAGGCTGAGGAAGAGATGGAGGGATGGAGTGGAGAAGTACATGAGAGAGAAGGGTGTAAGCTGGGAGGAGAGCAGTGAAATGACGGGGGACCGGGTGACATGGAGGTGATTTGTTTGTGGCCACCCCGTATGGTATTAAGGCGTCTGGCAATAGACAGATTGATTTTTTTTTAATGCTCATTCCTTCAACTTGTTTCATGCTTGGGCACATAATTCATATTGATTTTAGTGATTTCTGTTAGGTTATTTGGTGAAAATAATGTATTTTCCAAAATTTCCTTATTTTCATTTTTACACAAGGAGTGACATTTTTTTACTTTTGATGGTTGATGGTGTGGTAAACGTGCATAAATTCAAACTCTTTAAATCTATGACACCAAAATTTACCTTGGTGAAAGATGAAAAATCGGACCCAAAATGCAGCTGGGGGGAAGGTCAGGGTGGGAGATTTGCAGTCTTTAGGGGTTAAAACCTCCACAGAGGCTACTGATGAAGGATCAGTAAATTCATGAGTTATCACAATTAATATAACAGGTGTGAACAGCGTTTTGTGACTGAATTCTTTGTTACACATAAATGCTGATGAACTCTGGATCAGAAAAACTAAGTTCGTACAATATATGATGAGTTTGTGCTGGCATAAGAAGCATGATAAGTTGATTAGGTAGGTTCAGTTCTTGTGAATTATAATTTCATACAAATTTAAAGTTTGGTTAACTTATTTTTTATTATTCAGGCTTACTGCACCCACCTTTACCACTGAGAAGTGTGCCGTCACTAGTCAGAGTTTGAAATTTATGGACATGAATGCAATTCCCATGGAATTTCTTGGGAATCTTTATATATTTTAGGAAAATATGGGGTTTTCAAAATCTAACCCCCTATTTTACAAGTAAGCTGTTTAGCATGAACCTGATTAAGCACAAGGTTCCACATAGTGGAAACATACATTCCTTTCTCTTATGCTGAAAAAAAAAAAAGTTTAATCATGCTAGTTCTAATGCAGTCAAAAACAAAGAAAAGGGCCTTCAAAGGGTACCAGAGCCTACCCACTCCTGAATCTCATCTCTTTTATGTTTCTGCCTGTAATCATGCTAAGTCTGTCCTCCACTCTGTTAAAAATAATTTCATTTTTATAAAATGCTCTGAACTCTTTGGCTCAACTCCTTCCTGTTCCTTCTGGTACCTTGCCAAAAACCTTTCTAACAACTTTACTTCATCCTTCCCTCCTCTTTTGCATTCTGAAGGCTCTAGAGCTGTTCTTCTACTGATAAAGCAGAACTCAACACTCGACTTTCTCCTCCAATTCCACCTTAAATGATTCCGGTGCTGTTCCTCCAGCACTTCTCCCCTCTGATTTCCTCATGGCTGACATTAAAATCTCTTCAATTGATGTGCTTTCTGCCATTACTTGCCTCAATACTAACAAGGCAAACGGGCCTGATGGGATTCCTCCTGCTGTCCTCAAGAACTGTGCTTCCGTGCTTACACACTGCCTAGGTAAACTCTTTTGGCTTTGTCTGTCAACTTGTACCTTTCCTTCTTGCTGAAAGTCTGCTCTCATGCAGCCTGTCCTAAAGAAGGGCGACCATTCCCAGCCTTCTAACTATCGCCCAATTACTTTAACATCCTGTTTTTCTTAAGTTTTTAAATCAATTCTTAACAAATAAATTTTAAAGCACCTTTCCTATCAGAATCTTCTTTCCAATCATCAGCATGGAATCTGCCAGGGATGCTACACTGGCAATCTTTTCACCTTCCTTTCAGACTCCTGGTCATCCTCCTTTCAGGACTTTGGCAAAAGCAGTGCCACTGAGCAGGTGGATGTGCAGTGTGTCCTTGAGTGCAAGGCCTGGGAGGGCTAGGTTTACAATGGAAGAGTTAGACGTAGGGTGGGACTGAAGTGTATTGGCAATGTGATGAGGAGAGGTAGAATGAGATGGTTTGGGCATGTGGAGAGGATGGGGGATGATAACTGGGTGCAGAAAGTGAGAAGTGTTAATGCTGCGGGTAAGGTAGTGAGAGGTAGACCGAAAGAGACCTGGGACAAGGTCATTGAGTGTGACCTCTGGGTTAAGGGACTAAATAGGGAAGCTGCCAGAGATTAAGCAGCACAGACAGCCGCCATTAGGTGACCAAGGCCAACACATGCAAGCATGTTGCAGCCTTCAAAATTAAAAAAAAAATGAAACGATTTCCCTACACCTCACTGTGAGGGAGGGGGACCCTCATCCAATCCCAGTGAGGCGCTGTCTACAAGGGGATGTCCTATATGGTGTAGATGCTGTATTGTACCTGTGGTAGCAGCAGTAGTAGTTATTCCCTAGACAGTCTGGCCGAACAGCCAAGAGTCCCTAAGGAAGGCCATGGCCGAGATCAGGCTTTCCTACAGAATTCTAAAGGAGTGTATGTTGTGTTGTTGGTGCAGGCAACAGTGTGCAATGCAGTCTTCCATAATGTGCTTAATACTATGGGGTGCTGTGTTGCATCCTGGACAGGCATCAGCGATGGAGTCATCCAGCCTCTTCTGATAACTCATGAGGGTTGGATGATGCTCACATCTCAACCTGTACCTGTGGTTGAGGGGCCTGCTCAACAAGACAGACCAGGGTTAAGCAACAAGTGTACCAGAGGTATCCTGAACATCTCAGGGTTAATTTTTTTCTTGGCTATCAGTATTTGATAAAACATTGAATAAGATTTGTAAGATATGGGAATGCAGTGAGATGAATGGTTAATGGTATGAGTGAATGTGGTCATGACCTCATGTGGGACAGAAAATGGCTCAAAGGGAACAAAAAGTGCAGGAAAGAGGAAACAGCAGTGTGACTGACACGGGGAGCATTCAGCAAGATTTCGCACAAACTGCTACACACAACCACTGCTTTACAAATCCACTTCCCTGTTTCAGTTCTATATGCAGACTGGGCTAGAGAGACCCTGCCCAAAAATTTCATGGTTGACCCAGGAACTACACCATCACTTCTCAGCTGTGGGTTGAGTGTGTTTCCAAATGCATCACTGTCAACCACAAGAAAGAAAAGAACAACAATACATACCTGAGGGATGCAAATGGTTTGATGGGTTGAGTAGGATGGTCAAAGCAACAGTATTCTTCAATGAAGGTGCGCAAGAGTGTAAACGTTCCTTCCTGTAGGTCCACACAAAAGGGACGATGCCAGGATACTACACGCCTGAAAACAAATGGGATTTAGACCATCATTATCCAAACATTTGTTCCCACATAAGAATGGGGTAAGGTAAAATCAAGAAAAAAAAGAGAAATCTATCTATCTATCTACCTACAGTAATCTCTCAATTATCCGTCATCGCAATATCTGGTGCTTTTTGCTTGGATCTATTAAAACAATATCTGGTGAAATTAGGCAATATCTGGCTCAGAAACAGGAAGCAATCAGCGATATTACGCATTTTTCACCAATGATGTGTATTATCTGGCTCACAGGACCCAACCAACGTGCGGGCAGATCCCGCAATACGCCAGCCAATCACAAAGCATCGCGGAAGTGGCCCACTTGACGTGCCAAGCCTCCTGTCGCTCTCTCAGTCTCTCCCGTGGATGCCATATAGTGTGGACATATCTGAATTGTGCATTTGTGACCCATGCAGCGGCTATCCCCCAGTGCTGTGACTTAGAATGTGACTCCCTCTGCTGGAGTAATCTTTGTGGGAGCCATTCGCCATTAGACCACATGGGATTAAGTGGACTTTACTGCACAATGTACTACTCCACCCTCCACCAATGTCAACACTAGGTGAGTACAGTTTCCATCCATCCATCCATTATCTAATTCTGTGCTGCTCCATGAAGAGCATACGAGCCCAGGGCTAGGCAAGTTGGTCCTGGCATTAAAGATGAAAGTGACCAGTCTCACTCATTCCTGAGTGGCATTACGTGAGCAATAAACCCCAGCCATCCCTTGGATAGAAACCAGCACAGGCTCAATCTGACTGAAGCGCTAAACTGCCCACTGAACCACCAGGCACAATAATTTGGTTATATGGTTACCACCCAGCGTAGTAAATGGTTTTCTGGGGTACAGGACACCATTTGGCTTGTCACTCAGTGCAGAGTCACCCACAGACAGAAGGAAGAGGAAAGAATGATTATGATTAAATTATGTACTATATTACTGTATTATATATACTGTTTCACTGTACTGCATTGTATGTTTGACTTTAATCTTTCACTTATGGGTAATACTGTTGGAAAGTTTTAGGACAGTGGGTCGAGATGGACAGCTTAAAGTAGTGACACATCATCCAGCCCAACGCCGAATGGATAGCCGACTGCTGGTACCGACACAATATCTGGTGTTTGCATTATTCAGCAGGGAGGTTGGATGAATTACGCCAGATAACTGGGAGATTACTGTACAGCCAGAAGCCATAATTCTGAGAGGGATGGCCATTTGTCTTTGAGTTTGTTGTTTTACAGGTAGGGAAACTAACCCTCCATCAACCCACATGCTGAAATGTTGAGAACAAATACAGGTTGGTTATATGGTTACCACCCAGCAATGTAAGTGGTTTCCTGGCTTACAGCAATAAAGTAAATTTAAGGTCAATGGATTCTAGATTAAAAAAGCTATAACTCCTAAAAGGATTTTGGAATATATTTTCCACAGAAAAGTAGTGCTGCCACCATTAAAATTTTACTCCAATGTTGTATTCTTTTACCGAAGTCTTATATCACGAGGCAATCTTATTCAAATTAGTACTGACCTTTAGTAGTGATGAGAGTACTGAGGGCTACATCTAACCCCTCCAGTTCAAAAAGTCTCTCCAATCCTAAATATATATACTGCATATGGAAGTAGCAAAGAATAATTTAAAAGTACAGTATATCGCTGAAGTAAAAAGATTAAAATGTCTAGCTACAATTAGATAAACAAAGTATTCAAGCCTAAGGAAGCTGTAACTTCTAAATGGATTCTGGAATAAATTTTTCTCAGGTTTGTAGTGCTGTCACCCTTAACATACAAAGAGGTAAGTGCTGTCCTGCCTGTCAGTGGGTATGGCGGTCCAAGCAACAGAGTGCGTTGTGCCGGCGCTGATCTGGTGAACTGGTACATCCAAGCCGGCAACACGCTTGGGGCGCAGGATGGGTGACACTGTGTGACCCTGACCACACTGACCCATTGTGTTAGACCCCCATGCATACACCTGGCCATACAAGGATTAAAACTGGTTAGATATGTTCTGGTCTGGTTTACTAAAAGAAGAATGTGTCATGTCTCCATGGCTGTTTAATACAGACAAACTGTATTTACACTGTACATACTGTATATACATATTGTTACGAATAAACAGTCATGGCTTCATGACACCAGCTTCTTTTAGTAAACCAGACCAGAACATATCT
>JAGKTI010001656.1:0-37127 GCA_018397915.1 Birgus latro
ATATATAACTGGAAGAGTTAATGGAGGTTGTGTAGCCCGTTCTTTATGAAAGAGCATTCTTAAGCTGCCAAAAATTGATTGACCAGCCATAGATACTGTAAATTAAGAGAAAACCTGTTGTTCTTTTCACATTAACTGCGTAAATTTGTGGTTGGGAGTATGTCTGGGTGACATATACAGTAGAGATTAATGTTCTCTCATTACTGCATCCGGATAGTTTTATTCAGCTAAGGGGGAGACTTTCTGATTAACTACAATCCTTGTTCCCCCTAAACTACTTAAAAGTTCTCCAGAGCTGAGAAAAATAATCTCATAGTTGCAAGAACAAAATTAAAAGTACGTCACTGGAGTGAAGATATTAAACGTTTTCTTATTCTTTCACAGCAAGCACATCTTTGAGGTACCCATGGATCGGTGCTTGGCTGGGTTTAACTTCATGCGGTGCCAGCGAATGTGTCCACCCATGTTTGACCCCGTGTGTGGCACTGACGGCAAAACCTACAGCAATGACTGCTTCCTCAATCTTGAAAACTGTCGGTCACGCAGTCTCGGCCGCAGTTTGGTTACCAGAATTCATTTTGGCCAGTGTGGCCGACCAGTCCCTCAGGCCAAGCTTTATATGTTTAGGTAATTCTGTGTCTGGCTTGGGCATATGAGAACACTTTAGCTTGATTATGTTATGATTTTCTTGTGTATTTATTTATCTGACTTTTGTGGTAGGTTTTTGTCACATCACTCACATCTTTTCTAATATCTTTAGATACAATAGAGTTTTCATGTGACGTCATCAAACCTGAACTCCGTCATGAAGGCAGAAATAAAGCAGCACTTAAGCTGTCTGCTTCGAGGACTTTTTTTTTTTCATTCTCTGCATGTATAGTTTAAATATGGTGAGTTTTTGCAGTGTCCATATCTGTCATAATAGACATGATCAAGAGAAACACTTCTACAAGTTGCCAAAGGTGTTCGAAATTAGGGTAGGAAAAATCCTTGAAACGAGTCAGAAGAAGAGACGCATATGGCTTGGTCGACTGAAACAAATTGAACGCTAACTTAGAAGAGTACGTGGATGAGATTATTATTTCCCGGGTCTCTGATACTTTCATCTCGCATCGTCCCCCATATTCATGGAGTATACTCAAACTGTCTGGGTAACAAACCCGAGAAAGCGCTTTCCAGTCACAGGACAACATCTTGAACCTCACCTAGTTATTAAATATTGTTTTCCTTCAAACATTCTTGCCGAAAATCAACCTTGTACTGTACATAGGAGCTCTGGACCGACTTTTACATCTTTTGTTAATTCCTGAGGTGATAAAGAATGAAATCTTGTCGGAGACTCCGTGTCCTGTATTGCGACTTCAACGTTTACCTTACTCCCCCAGTCACAATGGCGGCACATCGAAGTTGATGACGTTAGTGCAAACTCTAACCCTCTGTTCACTCGACACATCTTCCTTAAGTCATTGCATTCCCTAACCATGTTTCCTTGTAATACTTTAGATATAGGCAACAATGTATTCTGTTTACTATATTTTCTCCTAGAAATTTGTGTTTAGGTAATGGAACTTACACATGGTGTCTATGAGATATTCACACATATCATCGATAGTAGATTAGCCATTATATTTATTTTAACGTTATTTAGTGTTTTGTTGCATTGTTCAAGTTTCTGTTGGTTCTTTGTTGTGTTATTTTCTAATAGTTTGGTAGCTTTATCAGTGCAGTATTTGCAGTCAGTATTGTAATGTTGTATTGTTGTATTCTGCGGTTTGTATTTATGCAGTAATACATTTGTGGACTGTCATTCATGGCGAATGAAAATGTGGGCAAGTGTTTGTTATAAACACTGCCACTTTGCTCATTCTTGTGAGGATGTATTATTATACTTTGTATTTGCTCTTACATTCAGATGTGCCTAACCTTATGCCCTTCCTGTGATAATAAGTAATTTATCGTATTTGTCAGTAACTAACGTGTCTTTATTAGGGCGTTATTGCTTAAGTAGGGAATAGGTTTGGTTTGGGAGCATCTGTAGTCACGACAGGTGCCAGAGACTGATAACAAGTCTCACCTTATTCTATTTATACAATTGAGCAAATGTATGTAGTATTGCGCATGTGAAATAGGCCAGTCCAAGTGTACTCAGCAGTAGAATTTTACATTCATGTTTTGTTAAGTGCTTACTGAAATGAGACATGTACACCAACTGAAGTTTAATTCGGGAGCTGGTTGGTTCCACAGATAATGTCAACTGGAGGTTTCATTGCTTAAACGTAATTTTATGATTGTTTTGTTATTGCTGTGGTGTAGCAGCAGTGATAATTTGCTATCTAGTGGACAGAAGCAAGCTGTGGACAATTCTTTCTACGAAACTTTAACATCAGTAGATCATGATGCTTATACCAACATTATTATTTTTCTCTTTAAGTAAATACAGTAGTTTTATTACAAATGTTGCTCAGCAAAATTACATCACCTGATTGGTTCTGTAATTTTTCTGAAGATCATAGTTCAACTTCTAAAATGGAATGCAGCTAAATTACAAATTAATTATGTTTTGACAGTGTTTGCATCACCATTTCCCAATATATCTTGACGAAACCACATTAAACTTGCATATCCTGCTCTTTGCAGTTGAACATTTGTATTTGTGACAGTTGTGCAATAAATTCCATTGTTTTTGTTTGTTTTCTTTTTGATCATGTGGGTAGGTGGGAAGACTGGATGTAGTGCTACGTGCAGGTAATTCCACGCTGGGTGAAAAGCCAGATGGTGTTTTGTAAGTCAGGAAACCATTTACTGTGTTGGATGGTAACCATATTGCCAATCCCTTGTGAGTAGGGTAGAAAATATTGTCTCTGTAGTCCCTGCAAGCCTGATGGTAATAACGGGAGAGGCTGTTTGAGATGAGGCTTCCCCCACCCCCTATTCGCACCCTGGTACTGGCAAAGAAAGCCTCAACACTGGATTCTGTATCTGCCCAGGACCCAGGAGAAATAGGCAGTGTTGTATTGCTGTGCCAAATGTGAAAGTGTGAATGATGAATTTATGTAATACATATGTTCAAGGATGTGAAGTATGGTGTGATGGCACTGTTCTAAACCAAGATGAAATGAAGTGAAATGAATGTCTGGGAGGTTGGAAGTACTGTTGGTAAGATCAAGTGGCCTACAGTATGTGTACGCATGGACAGGATTATGAGAGAGTGGCTCTGTTGAAGAATGATGGCCGGCAGAGAGGAATAAAAGATTATTAGTGCAGGGTATAAACTGAATATGTATGTATGCCAAGTTTGAGTTTCAAGATGGTGAAAGTGACACTAATCATATTGTATGTGCACCTTATAATGATAGATATGAGGAAGAAAAAGACAAGTTTTGGGACCAGTTAGTTGGAGCGATAAAACAGATACCATTATACAGTAGTTGTAATTGGATACCTGAAAGTGTGTTTTAACACTGGCCCTGTAAATGATAAAATGGGTTGTTCTCGAGGGTCAGGGGAGAACGCTAATGGACTGTGACTAAAAGACACTTGTTAGAAAAGGTTATGCATTAGTAATTCACATTTAAAGGACAAAACACGCTTATGCATGGTGGAGAAAGATTGGAGAGGAAACCCAGCATAGCAGTTTACAGATTACACTAAGAGTACTGATGCTGACGAGGAGCCTATGCATGGTGCTGGTGTGAACCTGGGTGGAGCAGTTGTACCATGCTGTGGGGAAGAACCCAAGTCCCACCTTGGTGAGGCGCTGTATACCACACAGGGATGCCAGACCCATACACAGTGTATGCATTAGCTTACTACACTACACCTGAAGGACGGCCCTACAGAAGCAGTTATTTAACTGTAGTCAAGGGGTCTGTTTGACCAGACAAACAAGGGCTAAGCAATAACAACTGTTATTAAAATAGTCAACAATAGTGTAACTATAGCAGCACTGGGAGTTCCTCCATGAGAAACTTGATGATGTTTCCGTCCTGGAGCTCGTCCTGCTCTTTCTCAAGTGGAATGAAATTGTACGTGGGGTTATGGGTATTGAATGCACCACTCCTTAGGCAGCCTCAGTATCTCATCTGATGCGTTCTTTGGAGTGACCCCCGTGCGTGGGGAAGATGGAGTGGATATCCTGAATGGTAGGTCGTGGCACACAAGTGAGGGTATATGAGTTCGCATTTTGGGCATGAGGTGGCACACTGGTGAGTGTGTATGGAGTGGCACACACCGTTCCTATAGAAGAGGGTGTGTGATGTAACATGCTGGATGTGAGGTTGTCTGTAGGAAAGTGTGCGAGTGTAATTTTGCCCTTGGGGAAAGAGTGTGGGTGACATCCTGGGAAGGAGGTGGCCCACTTTCCCAGTTTGAAAGGATCATTAAGTCAGGAAATACTCCTTGCTGTCAGTCTTTCCCAGACTACAATCTGCAACGGTCGATGTTCTTGCCCAGTTAATTAATTGGTTACTGTTGGGGGAGGATGCAGGGATATGAGAGAAGCCAGCTTCGACTGGCTCGGAAACATAACTAGAGTCTCCTAATTACGAGCTGGACGTGCTAACCCTTAAACACCTTGTTCTCCGATCAGTATGTGCATAATTATGTACATCTCCAAACGCTCTCCAATTTCAGATGCTCTAACCTACCACTAACAATCGTCTCATGTGTTAAGATAGGCTTCAATTGTTTGGACCCAGTTTTCACATCATATTGATAGTTAATCTTGACACAGGAGAGACCCTTAAAGTGCAGTTGGCTATGAGGAAACAGTTCATGAAGCCCCACATATACCACAAACAGAAAAGTGTGCTGATAAAGTTGCTCAAAGTCTGTGATCAGCTATGGGAAACAGGACGGGGATATAGCTGGGTGAATGAGAGCAATTTTTAAGCCAATAGTCTATTGCAGTCAGGGAATAAAAACAGGAAAAGTAGCCTTAAGTGATATAAAAGTGAAGTGAAATATGCATTAGGCAAATTAAAGAACTGGTGAGCCGTATTGACGGTATTTGGTGTTTATTAAATAAGACTACAATTCCGGACTACAAGTCATTGCTGATGTGGCATGGTGAAAATGTAACTGCAGGGGCAGTTGTTTGATGAAGTTTCCATCCGTAGAGTTAACCACTGAGAGAAAACGGGAAGCGTCAGCTGAGCAAGTGGTACTGGTGGCTTTGTTTACTCTGTATTTACTTTAAGTGAGGAGGTTTGGTAAGCAGTATTTACGTTGTTTTCCGTGGTCGTTTATAACTTTCAGCATCAATCACTGCCTATGTTGATGTTATATGTGACTTCTGAAGTTAAAGTACTAAATATAGTGACATGTTGAATTCGAATAAGTGTGTGATGGAATGGTTTCCATGGCAACCGTTCTAGGTGGAGACCGACGCTCGATCGATTACGAGCATAAACAGCTGATTTTTATGAGTTAGAATTTATTAAACAATTTGCGGACGTTCGAGATAGACTTATATAAAACATACCGTTCAACATGTAATAGGCTAATTACGGTTCTACCAGTGCTTCAAGGTTTGGCTCATTTTACTTTGATGTGCTTAATGCTACTGATGGTTTTTAGCAAAAACTAGAATAGTGTCATTCTGGTTTCCATTAATGACGTAGCTTACAATTGATGTTAGGATTTTTTTTTTTTTAAAGTTTGTATGGGAACACTGAAAGGTCGCTATTGAATAGATATAATTCATAATGTTTTTAACCAAATAATACCTGATTTCTACTTGCAGTGATGACACTTAAGAAGTGTTATTAGTTCAGTGCTAGGTAAATCAATGCATATTAATCCTTTTTAATATGTAATTACATATTGGTGATGAAAAAATGCTTGCTTCAGTGCATTTAAGTTCTACTCTTTAACCTATTTATATGGTGATGAAGTTAGTGTACAGATCATGTGCAAATTATATTTTTGTTTAGCCATTTAAGTTTATTTTTCTTCATAAGTGAAATATGCATATAATAAACCCCACATGTTATAGTTCCTTTCATGCAATAAGTTTTTCATTAGCTGTTTTCTTTCCCCATTAGTACCATACAGCACTGTAGGCAGATCCAGGGGTGTTTCCCAGGTTACCTAGGCAACATCCTTGGTTTTTTCAGAGAATACACTTCATATACCAATGCAATAAAGCCAAAAATCCATTATATCTGATATTCTTCCTGAGGTGTAATTTCAAGCACATGTTTGAAAATAAACGAGTACAACATCATATTCTAGTACTAAATATGAAAACTATCCATTTTACACTCACTTGGCCCATTATTTCACCCTTTGTATTGTTTATATTGTATCTTCATAAAGGCTCCAGCATGCTTTAGTGCTTCAGCCGTGGTCACCTAATGGCGGCTCTCCACATTGCTCGATCTCTGGCAGTCCTCCTATTCAGTCGCTTATTCCTGAGGTCACACTCTTTGATCTCGTTCTAGGTCTCTTTCAGTCTGCCTCTCTCAGCCCTACCCCTGACATTCATACTTCCCACTTTCGCACCCAGTTGTCTTCCTCCATCCTCTCGACATGCCCAAACCATCTCAGTCTGTCCCACCTCATCACAGCACCAATACATTCCAGTCCCATCCTTCCTCTCATCCCTTCAGTCATAAACCTAGCCCCCCTTGGCCTCACATTTAAGGATGCACTACATGTCCATCTAATCATTGTCATTTGTGTTTTTGAACCTACGAATATCCTCTTGGTTTACTGCCCAGGTCTCTCTACCATATAGCATTACACTCCTAACACAGGCTGCATACAGATCCCTTACCACAGAGGCAGAGTCCTCTCAGTGTCTGGAGAAGTAACAGCTGTGTGAACTTCCCCAACTGCTTCTTACTCTAGCCACAGAGCTCCAGCCCCATGTCCAGCACATAACATGTTCTCCAAATAACAAAACTCTTTCATTCAGTCAAAAGACTTACCAGCAAGATCAGTCCTTTCGCATCTGACATCTCTGTATGCTCTCCCCGACACACTGCACATATGAAATCTGTATTACAGTGGTGTAGGAACAGGTGGGCCGGGGGGCACAGATCCACCTAATTATATTGCTTGGGGGGGCTGATGTATGCATGGGCCTCCCAATATTTTTACACAAAAATTACATTATCACAGTACCTAAAACTTCTACAGTGACCTAGATAACAGCAACCACATCCAGTTCATAACATTCATAAAAGAGTTTTTCATTTGAAATTTCTGCCATACAGCCTCTCTCTGTTCCTCCTCCTCATCATCATCATCCGGACCTCCTTTCCCGCTCTAGGGCAGGGTGAGGTGTACCAGTGTCCAGACAGCCTGAGTTTGCCCGTTTCAGTGGGCCATGCTTCCATTTCCTCATCATTCAAGCCCACAGAATCCTAGCTCCATCAGATAAGCCAAAAAAATTTCACCGTGTTCTGTAGCTTCACATATACCTATCTGATAGAGTCAGTCTAATTGCTGTCACATTAAAAAAAGGCGCCAAATCCCTGGTTATGCACTTCTCCGCACAAAATTCATCCAGCCAGCTCGATCTCTTGTCAGTCCCTTAGCCTCACCAACTTCCATACCTCTCTTCCTCACACACTCATCCACCATATCCCTCCACCTTCTTCTTGGCCTACATTGCCTCTTCCCTTCTTCAGATTTGCTCAGATATATTTTTCTCCACTCTGTTGTCATCCATTCTCTCCACATGACCAAAACCATCTCAGTACACTCTCTTTGATTCTGGTGTTCACAAACTTCCTCACTTTGCATCTTTCATCTATCTATCTATCTATTGCCAGACACCACAATCCCGTAAGGGGTGGCCATTTGACTCCGAGTTATTTGTTTTACGGGGAGGGGCACTAACCCTCCACCAACCCACTTGTTGACACGTAGGGAGCACGTATGGTTTGGTTATATGGTTACCACCCAGCGTTGTAAATGGTTTCTTGGTTTACAGGAAACTATTTGGCTTGTCACTCAATGTAAAGCCACCTGTTAAGGAAAGAAAAGCAATAAGAAGTGACAGGAAAGATGGGAGAAATAGGAAGAGAGGAGGACAGGCACAGAAAAAGAATGATAAAGGCTAAGGAAGAAGTAGGCAGCACTACATCAAGTGAGTGGATGATGGTCGCCACCACCTACCACTGAATGATTCACATTATTCCATATCCTTTCCACTCTCTGTACTCCACATAGCCTACATTCCTCAGCAGTTCCTTCTCCATTGCTCATACTCTTGACTTTTCAGTTTCATGCCACACCATAGTCTAGCATCCATATGTTAAAATTGGCACTAACACTCTTTCATATAAGCCTTGTGCAACTGCAACACTCAAGCCTCTGTTTTTATCAAGGCCTTCATAGCACCAGCTACTTTCCTTCCTTGTGTCACTCTGCTTTCCACTTGTTTTGCACACTTTCCTCTCTTTTCTGTCACTATTCCCAGGTATTTGAACTCTCTCACCTATTCCAGTCTCTCTCCATTCACCATAATGCCACACTGGAAGTCACCTTCTCTCTCAATAACCATCACTTTACTCTTTTCTATACCAGTATTTACTCTCAAGGCACAATGTTCACAGAAATCTACAAAACTCTGCACTAGTCTACCAAGGTCTTGTCCAGTATTTGCAAGTAGCACTGCATCATCAGCATACAACAAATTTGAAGTATTCCACCCATCACCATTCATTATCTGTGGTAGGTGGTGGTGACCATCATCCACTCACTTGATGTAGTGCTGCCTACTTCTTCGTTAGCCTTTATCATTCTTTTTCTGTGCCTGCCCTTCTCTCTTCTTATTTCTCCCATCTTTCCTGTCACTTCTTATTGCTTTTCTTTCCTTTACAGGTGGCTTTACATTGAGTGACAAGCCAGATGGTTTCCTGTAAGCCAAGAAACCATCTACAATGCTGGGTGGTAACCATATAACCAAACCATACGTGCTCCCTACATGTCAACAAGTGGGTTGGTGGAGGGTTAGTGCCCCTCCCTGTAAAACAAATAACTCAAACTCAAATGGCCACCCCTTACGGGATTATGGTGTCTGGCAATAAACAGATAGATAGACTGCAACTTTTCCTGCTGTTGTGCCGGTATTTATTTCTTAGTGGTACGTGGGGGCACCAATTGTGCACTCGCTCAGTGTAGTGCTGCTCTCGGGTGAGTGTCCCTTCCTCTCTTCCTTCTTTTTTTCCTTCCTTCCTCATCTGTCTTTCTTTCATTCTTTCTTTCCTCTTCCTGCCTCTGGGTGTCTCTACACTTAGTGACAAGCCAAATGGGTTTCCTACACCAGGAAACCATTTACTTTCCTGGGTGTTAACCATATAACCAAACCATGGCGCCTGGTGATTTAGTGGGTAATTAAGGTGCTTTAGCCGGATTAAGCCTGTGTAGGTTTCTATCCAAGGGGTGGTTGGGGTTTATTGCTCACGTAATGCCACTCAGGGATGAGTGAGGCTGGTCACTCTGATCTTAAATGTCAGGACCAACTTGCCTAGCCCTGGGCTACTGTGCTCCTCTTGGGGCAACAGAGGATTAAATGATGATGATGATGTCTTTATTTCTCCCATATGATGATAATTCATGCATGGTTTGCAAACTTTCGCACCCATGTTCAAAACTGCTTGTTTTCAGCTGATTAGTTTAGAAATATATTACTGCACTGTGAAATGTACTGTAACTTAGTTGGCTGAGAGAAAGAGAGTCCTGAGCATTTATTACTCTCAAAAGTTGTATGGACAACACCTCAGAAATATTCCTGGATCCACCCCTGGTTACATCCCATCTCACTCAACTCTTGGGAGCTGTATTCAGGAGATATAGGAGGTTTCGTATCTCCTCTTCATCAGTGATTTGTTTTGCGTATTGCACTTTTTCATCCTCCTGTACATTCCGAAAGAAAATTATGTCGATACTGAAATATGCTACAGGTACAATAGCAAAATGACTAGTAATGTAAAAATTGGATATCAGGTTGTAATACAGGTACTGGTATGATTAATAGATTGCTAAGGAAAACATATAGGCTAGTGACTTGTCAGTTTAACACACTCAAATTTAAACAATTCACAGTTTATCACAAAATCTTGTCAGTTATCAGTGCCTGATGTAGTGACCAAAATGACTAAATTACATTAAATCAAAATACAGTACATGTGTATTAATCTCTTTTATTTCATTCATATCTTTAATTTTGTTACATTGCATTCATGTAAATATAGCTACATTTTATTATGAGATTTTGTTGTTTAGATGAGGCAGTTCCGTTATCTCATATTATCCTGTATGTGATCTTTCAACAGAAGTGCATAAAATAGGAACTAGAGTGTCTTAAATTCTTCCAGTTTAGCAGAACACTCAGTTAACTGCACAGGTCGGTGACTGAATTGAAATAGTGCATTAAATCAAGGACTTAACCATACTGCAAAGCAGAATGGCATTACTACTGAGAATACAACCTCAAAACCGAGTGTCAGGAATTGCAAGAGTGTGGTGGGACAGCTAGAAATACAATAATTACCCCCCTCCTCACCAGGATAAAACGAACCTGCAGACATTTCCCGGCCATCCAACAGCCTCCTCATCACCCACTTCTAGTGTTCTGTGCTGCTGCAGGAATCAACCTTTTGAGCCTGACAGTTGGTCAAATTCAGACAGCTCTTGTTAGTTTGGCCTCTCCAAGTATATTAGATGCTGCCTGTCCAACATCCTCCCCATCAACCATTGGCTTCAGTCCCTCATATCTCTCCTTGGTGGGACCTCTTGACCATGATCTTGCTTCAGTTCAAAGAGTCCTTCAGTTTGTTCTGTTTGTTATGGGAGGGATATCTTGCTCTTCAAGCCTTTCAGGAGCTGGCATCCACCACCTGTGCAAGTCGCCTGGAGGTCTGCAAGGATGGCTCCCACTCCCTTGCATCAGTGACAGCAGTGTTTAAAGAAGATCTATTTGCTTTGTCAGACGTGGCGGTTGGATCCCCACCATGACAGTATAGCAGCAGAGCTTTTGGCTGTCCTTAAGTCTCTTGAATTCCTTACCTCTGACACCCAGCCTCAGAAGGTGGTATTCTATATGGACTGCATGGCTATGCTTCTCCTTATCTTTCCTGCACAGTCTCAGACAGTGAGATCTCTGCTTCATCCAAGCCTTGCTTCAGTGCCTTCTCAGCAGGGACCGGGAGATCCACATTCAGTGGATCCTGACCCATGTTGGCATCAGGGGTGATGGGATTGCAGGATGCTGCTGCATGGATTGCCTTGTCCTCATCATCCTCGGAACCCCTGCCTCTCTCGAAAGCTACAAATCATCATTTCCTGGCAGCCACCTGCATAGTGGCCTGGGATGCTAACCTTGGGGCTCATCTTTCTGCCACAACATTAAAGTCATACCACACGGATTTGTGTCCTCACCATTTAGCCCATTCATCTTCCCATGCCCTGTATGTGGCACTCACCAGATTGCACATTGGACACATTTGCCTGGCATCTCATATCCACCTTCTCACACTGGTCCAGATCCTTATTGTCAATGGTGCAGAGACCAAGAGGAAACCATAACTCACTTTGTATTGCACTGCTCACATTTCTGCTCCATATGCACTGATTTTGAGGATCATCTTGTTGCTCTAGGAGTCATGGACTTCTCACTGCCACTACTCCATAGTGGAGTGGGCCTGAGATGACATCATGTCCTTTGCCTCATGTGTGTCTTCCTCAGAAGATTTAGACTAGTACACTGCCTCTAGTTAAGAATTCGCTTTGTGAGCCTCTGGGAAGGATCCCATGGGTCTTGCACAGGCAACAGTCCTTCAGTCAATGCCAAGAACCAAGAAATATAGTAATAAGATGAGATTTGGAGACATCAGTCACATTGGAGTATCTGTCATCATTGCTGGTAGCCGGTAACAGATGGTAGAAACTGGAAAGTAGCAAATGGGCATAGTAGTATTTACGCTGTGCTGTATTTTGTTTCATTTACTTTGTAATTTGAAATTGGTGTTATTTATACAGGCATGTGTTAGCCTTGTTCACTTCATGGCAACAGTCCCTGCTGCATGACCTATGGCAGCATTGCTGTTCAATCCTCAGATGATAATGTAGGACCTATTTCAAGTTTTCTTAAGTATATATATCTCATGGTACTCTACCTTCCACATTCACACTCTTAGATGTTTTCACCCAAATTTCATCATCCATTCTCTATATGCTCAAACCACCTCAGTCTTTGCTTTCACATCATATTGCAAATGCCTTCAATTCCCAGACAATGTCAAAGCAACTCATTTGCTGCTCTGCTGATTGCAACCCTGTCATTCAGGGAAGAACTACATATTCATATGACCATTTTCATCTTTTTATGCTCAACACTATGCACATCCTCCACATTTACTGCTGGATGGAGATTGCATCTAACACCTTCACTCAGAAAGGCTTTCCTTTAAATGAAATTGTCTGAAGGTAGCTAGCAAGAATGAGATTTAAAAAAAAAAAGTTGGATTGAAGAGATCAAGGATTTAAATTCCTTATTAGTATAATGATCTTTTATCTCAACTGATTTGCAAATACTGTATATTTATAATTTGCCCATACATCAGTAGAAGTCTGTGGGGCATGTAAGCTTCAGTCTGGTATTTTATGTGTCAGGTGTTATAAAATGAGAGTAAACTGTTCTTTTCAAAGCTTGCAGCACTGACTGTGAATAAATACATGGAGTAAACACTTGTGTTAGTATAATCTGTATTTTTCAGAGCTGAGCCACAAGCAGACAACTATGTTTTCATCATCTTCAAATGCTCTCAATAAAGTACAGTAAGTACTGTATATGATATGTACTGGGTATGTATACTTTAAAAAAAAAAAAAGATCCAATAATAGCTGTAGTTATTACTGTACTGTAATTAGAATTTTCTTTCATTATGATTCATTTTACCCAGGCCCTGAGTATCAGGAAGCCTGAAAAGTGTCTGTAATTTGAAAATGCAATAGAACCCATCCAACTAGGACTGCTGGGAGGAGGGGAGGTTTTACAAGTTATAGCAAATAAATTTTGAATAACCTCAGAAAATGTTGTTTTCACCTTAAATTATGATTCACAATGTAATGTCTTTTTTTTACTTTAAATAACCACCCAGCACCAGCCTTGAAACCCTCATATTTCATTTTTTTAGCTTTTCAAGAATTATCAGTTTTCTGTGTTTAGACTAACACTTTTGCTTATATCTGGGCCCAGGCTTAGGCCTAGTGCCAAAAGTCTTTTTGGATGCCATCTTTCCTGTATACTGTATCTTTATCTTGCTTTAAAAAGGGAGAGGGAAAAAAGAAAATTTAATAGATAATCACTCACTTTAAACACTCATTTGCAGTCACTAAAGATAATGTTAGAAAAATGTAGTTTGAGGGGATAAAATCTCGAGAAAAATGCATCAGGGGGAGCATGGTTGTCCAAGTCATGCGCTGGTTATTTCATATATAATAACTCATACTCTTCGGAGCTACATCACATTTTTGCTGCCAAGATTTTTTGTCCGAGTGACATGGGGTCTAAGTTAGATTGGTTCTGCTGTACCTGGAAAATGCAGGCTCGTATGGTTGCGTGCATTGTTAATGATTTGGCTGAAGAATTAAAGAAGTCTGAAGAAGTAAAAGTGTTTCAGGAAGGAAAGTAAAAGAAATGGATTCATGGGAAGGCATGGTATGTGTAGTTTTGTATAAGGTCAAAGTACAAGTACTCATGGATGAATCAAGATACAGTTGATTTGTTGATGAGTTATGAAAAGGAATGAGGAATTATTATTGCAGTAACTCAAGCTGCATGTATGTCATTTCAAGTCTGATAGGGTGAAAGTTGTGATTATTGTATGTGCTCCATGTAGTGGCAGCTTTTTTTAGTTATACACTGTGTTCCCCTTTTACGGTAAGGTCTAAGGCGTTGCCCCTGGGTAGAGGACTTTGGTTTTGGAGCGTGTAGCACTTTATGACTGGATACCCTTCCTGATGTCTACCAATGACCCTTGGATGGACTCAAACCCCCAACCCCTTGGTCAGAGCACTCTAGCCCACTGAGCCACGGCTGCAGATATAGAAGTGAAAAATGGGTTTTGGAATCAGCTGAGTGGCGCGATTGAACAGATGCCAAGGACTATGGAGTATTTGTAAGGTGATCTGAGTGGAAGAATTGGTATGGGTTCTATAGTTAAGTACAGTAGCTAATGGAATGGTTTGAGTCTGTGTGCCAGCAGAAAATGGTAATAGATACCAGCTGAAGGACATGTTCCAGGAAAGGAAATTATGCATTAGTAGTTCGTAAGCTGTAGAGAGATACTAGTTAAAGTTGAAAGAGGCATAATTGATTACAATATGTGCTTGTTAAGAGAAAGGAGCTTGGGTGTCTTATCGGTGCAAAAATAAAGGGAGAACCATTCAGAGGGTTGTCTGAGCATTTGGTTGTAGAATGCAAGTTTAGACTGAAATGAGTGTGGAAGTAAAGGAGAGCAGTGTTGCTAACTGTAGGTTAATAACCTTGCATATTGGGTAACTCAGTCAATAATTTGGACCTTTAGGGGGTAGGGTAATTTTACTGAAGTAGCACATATTGTAGGGTAATTGTGATTTTTACAACAAGCAAGAAATTATTATTTTTCGGTGGAGGAAAAAAGATAAATCCTTCCATACAGTAAATAAAAAGGATATTACTTATTTTAGTTACCACTTATTCATGTTGTAAGGGACTTAGTTTGATATGATTGCTTTGATTTGTGTGTAGTTTCATCATAATCCCTTACTGACTTACAGTAGACTCTTTCTTTGTCTGATGCTATCTATCTATCTATCTATCTATTGCCAGATGCCTCAATCCCGAACGGGGTGGCCACAAACAAATCGCCTCCATGTCACTCTGTCCCCTGCCATTTCACTACCATGCTCCCAACTCACACCCCCCTCTCTCATATACCTCTCCACTCCATCCCTCCATCTCATCCCCAGCCTCCCCCTCCCTCTCGCCCCCTCCACCTCACTCACATACACTCTCCTCGTCAATCTTTCACTCTCCATCCTCTCCACATGCCTAAACCACCTTAACGTGTTTCTCCTAACGCTTCCCATCACGTCCTCAACCACACCACAACGCTCCTTCACTTCCTCATTTGTTAGTCTGTCTCTCCATGTGACTCCACATGCTCCTCTCAAATAATCATTTCCACTGCTCTCACTCTTGACTTCTGTCCTTCCAACAGGGTTCAAGCTTCACTTCCATATGTCAAAGAGTTGGTATCACAATACTGTCATGTAACAACTTTTTCACTTCTATGCTCACCTCCCTGTTTCTTATCACTGCTTTCAACGAACCAGCAACCTTCCTTCCTTGCTGTACCCTTTCGAGCACTTCACCCTCCAGACTACCATCCTTACTCATCACACTGCCCAAGTACTTAAATTCACTCACATTCTCCATATCCTTCCCATCCAATCTCACTGTACACTCACTGGCTTCACTTCTCTCGAAGACCATCACTTTACTCTTCCCCACATTCACCTTTAGATTCCGTTTCTTACACACTCTCCCAAACTCATCTACCAAGCCTTGCAGCTCCCCTTCGTCTTCACTGATGCACCATCTATAAATAATGTATCTGGGAAATTTACCGCATTAATCAAAACACGCAAATACACCATTGAAATCCATGCAGTATGGCTGATTGGTATGACGAAATCCCAGCATTTCCCCAAAGTACCCCCTTTTACCTCCTGAAAAATGTGTACCCCCCTCGCAATCATGCTTAACGTTCATTGTAGTACACATATAACCACTAGGAAAATCTATCTGTCTATTTGTAGCCAGACACCATTATCCCGTAAGGGATGGCTGTTTGTCTTTGAGTTAGTTGCCTTACGGGGAGGGACTCTAACCCTCTGCTAACCAACCCACTTGACTCGTAGGGAACGTGCATGGGTTGGTTGTATGGTTACCACCCAGTATTTAAATGATTTACTGGCTTACAGGAAACCACTTGGTATAAAACAAAGGGCTAATTAGAGTGTAGAAAGTGGTAACGAAGTGATGACCATTTACCATGCTGGGACGGAGCAATGTTTGGGTGTAGGGGTAGGGGGTTTCTTCAGATGGTAACTGATCTACCATGTTGTAGATGAAAAACTATTTTGATGGCATAAATTAGTGAAAAACTTAAGGTAGTTGAAAGAAGAAAAGTATATAGTGAGTGGTGGCAGTGAGGTGAGAGAAATGAGAGGCAGGTAGTGAGCAATGTGTGTTTGTATGTGTGTGCATGCATGTGTATGTTTGTGGCCAACAAACTGAATGTAAGCAGACCATTTCACATCACATAAATTTAGTTATGATGATTTATGACCATTTGTTTTAATTAAAAATTTAGTTGGACGAGGAATAAGTACCTGTACATGTACAGCGTTAGAGAGACAAGAAGAAGGCAATGAGCGATGTGTGTGGGTGTGAGTGTGGGTGTGGATGGGGATGGAGGTGGGGGCAGTTGATCAAGTGTTAGCAGAAAACTTCATGTCATATCATTTCATTTCGTTTATGAAGGTCCATCATGCTTGCACGCATCGGCCTTGGTCTTCTAATGACAGCTCTTCACGCTGCTTAGAGTCTGGCAGCCTCCCTGTTCAGTCCCTTATTCTTGAGGTCACACTCTTTGACCTCATCCCGGGTCTTCTTTATCTGCTTCTCACAACCCTACCCCCGATGTTCAGATTTCTCACTTTCCGCACCCAATTGCTAGCCTCCATCCTCTTTACATGCCCAAACCATCTTAATCTACCCCTCCTCATCACAACACCAATACTCTCCAGTCCCATCTTTCCTCTCATCTCTTCAATTGAAAACCCTGCCACCCCAGTTTTCACATTCAAGGATTCCTTACACCACCCAATCATTGTCATCCCTGTACGTTTGAGCCTGCGAATATCCTCTTCCCTTGCTGCCTAGGTCTCACTACCATACAGCATTACACTCCTGACAGATGTCTCATACAAAGATCCCTTAGTGGGAGAGCCTTCTCAGTGCCAGGAGAGGCAACAGTTCCCTGAACTTCTTCCAACCACTCCTCACTCTAGCCACTGAGCTAGCTTCAGCTCCACCTCCAGACATAACATGTCTCCCAAGTAACAAAACTCTTCCACATACTGAAGAGACTCATGAGCAAGATAGTCCTTTCACACCTGACAATCTCCACATGCTCTACCCAACACATTGTACTGTATACACAAAATTAGTATTATCTCACAGTCTATATCTAGACTACCTCAAATATCACTACATTTCTTATGCACCCACTTATCACAAACACTGCCCAAGATGGAGTTACTTCCCATGCCCTTATGGCAAACCACCACAGATAATTGTATCTGTGTTGAATAATGACCATTTCTTGTAGCAAAATTTTGCAGAGATACAATGTTTTGTTTATTCTAGGTGGGGTGCATGTGCACCTACTTGGTCTGAGAGGAACTTTTCTTGGGGGCGGGGGTGAGGGAATGGCTGCAGACAGTAGCCAGCTTTTAGAATTAACCTGCATAAACTTTTTTTTTTTTTTTTTTTTTTTCTGCCTTATTGGGCCGGATCAGGATTTATCTTTCTGCGCAAACACTTGTTTAGCACAGATTGGACCCACGTAAATTGAGGGTCTACTGTATGATTTAATCTCAAGATAACTACCAGGGGTATGCAAGGCATGGAAACTTAGGAAGAAAAATAAGTAATCAAGAGTAAAATGAACTGATAAAGTACTAATATGTAATGAAATGTACATGAGAAGGATTGCACCCTTTTTTAAACTCAGTGGTGGATATAATGGCTGTATCTCAGAGGCATTATAAATAAGTGCAAAATAATATATGAAAAGATAACCATGAAAGTTTACTAAGAAGGGCAAACCAGTTGAGGTGCAAGACCTGTTTGTTAGCTGTTTAGTTCAGTGGAGATTGGTTTACACTTTGATAGCCATACTAATTACCATATGCAGTGTTGTTGTATTGATGAAATGGAAAAGTAAAGTACCATTTACATTGTTTTCCAAATTAGCTTGACAGAGTGTTACTGCTTGTTGTTGGTCCAACATACTGTAAATAGCATTCTTACTCAGTACTGTACTGACATGCTTTAATTTCTTCTTCTTTTTTTTTCTTTTTCAGTTCCAATCAAAGCAAATTCATCCAGGACAGAATATCTGGTGTAGAGAAGCATTTTGGGGAGATATGTATGGCATTAGGAGCATATACAAGGAAAGCTGCCAAGTAAGTTTACCTTATACTGTATTGCTATACTGTATTGATCAGAACTGAAAAAGAAATGATTTGGTATGAAGGATATCATCATTCATGCTCTAGTGTACATATTTTCATGAATTACTTTGTTGTACACCATTAACCACTGTGATGTGCAGTTTTCATAGCAATATATATAATGTGCTGTTTGTGAAATCATATTTGTTTTATTTCCTTTTCTTTTTAAAGGCTGCAACTTGCTTGCTTGCATCAGCCTTGGTCACCTAATGGTGGCTATCCATGCTACGCGATTCAGTCCCCTATCCCTGAGGTCACACTGAATGACCTCGTCCCAGGTCTTTTTCGATCGCCTTTCGCAACCCTACCCCTGACATTAACACTTCTTACATTCTGCACCCAGTTGTGTTCCTCCATCCTCTCCACATGCCCAAACCATCTCATTCTACCTACCTCCACAACACCAGTACTCTCCAGTACCATCCTACATCTTACTCTTCCATCATAAACCTAGCTCCCCCAGACCTCACACTCAAGGATGCACTGCACATCCACCTAATCATTGTCATTTCTGTACATTTGAGCCTGTGAATATCCTCTTCCTTTACTACCCAAGACTCACTACCATACAGTATTACACTCCTAACACATGCCGCCTACAAAAATCCTTTAGCACGGAGGGAGAGCCCTGTCATTGTCTTTTTTTTTTCTTTTTTTTTTAATGCAAGAAAGAAGGAACCAAAGGCCACGAGCCCACAAACTGTTCCTTCCAAGAAAAAACAAAAACAATACAAAAGAGAGCGAAATTCAAGATCTGTTCATTTTGAGAAGCCTGGACACATTGCGTTTGAAAGACTGGAGATCATAGGAAGTAGGAAACACAGACAGAGGAAGACAGTTCCAGAGTTGACCTCTTGCTTAATTGAAGGACTGGTAGTAATGGTTAACTCTTGCTTTAGAGAGTAGAGTTTGTTTTAGACAGGTGCTGCGTGCCCGTCGTAGAGGTGGAGGGATGCAGGCAGCCAGTTCAGAGGAACAGTAACCAGTCTGGAGAGCAACGGCTCCTTGGACTTCTTCCAACCACTCCTCACTCTAACCACAGCCAGCACATGACATGTCTCCCAAGTAACAAAAGTCTTCCACACACTCAAGAGACTCCCCAGCAAGATCAGTCTCTTCACACCTGATAATCTTCATATGCTCTCTCCAACACACAGCACACATGAAATCAGCATTATCTCACAGTCTGCCTCTAATACCATTATATCTCTTATGCACCCACTTATCACAAACACTATGCAAGATAAAATTACTTCCCCATGCCCCTGTGGCAGACCTCACATGGCCACTCTCCCTCTTCTTTGACAGTACTGCCACCAGCCCTAGATACCATCACCTTTGTTATTTTCTCTCAAGCCCTTGTGTCTCATACTATCTCTCCACATCCTAAGTCTTTCCTTCGCCTCCCTTTCAGTCTCTGCAGTCAACGCCAAATCATCGTCATACAACGTCTCTCACTGGTGTCCATTTCCGAAGTCACGTGAGAGGGCTTCACATTCCTTGATAAACAACAAGGAGCTCAAGACTGACCCCTAATGCGCACCAAAATTCACAGAAAACTTATCACTCAAATCTCCATTCACTCTTACTTGGGTGTGAACAGCCACATAAATAGCCATAACCACCTTAACCAGCCACTCCTCGATCCCAAGCTTCCACATTGTCCACTTCACCACCTCCCTAGGGACTCTGTCTATGGCCTTCTCTAAATCAACTAAAACAAAGTCCAGATCCCTTTTCTTTCTTTTAAATTTTTCCTGAAGCTGTCAAACAATGCATATGACATCAGTGGTCCCTTTGCCTGGCATAAACCCAAACTGCATCATTGTTCACTCTTTCTCTAATCATACCTTCTAGAGCTGTCTCCATTACCTTCGTCATCTGGTCTTAAAGCTTTATGCTTTTTATGTCTCAATAATTTCTTTCTAGGGCACACTCTTCAGCCAGTCATCTGGAACAACACACTCATATATACTGTAATTGTATTTATCAAGTCAGCAACTAACCCCTCTCCTATATCTACTGAGGCCTTCAGCTTTTCAACAGTCGACCCAGACACACCTGATGCCTTCTCCACCTGCATCCTGTCTCTTGCCCTGCTCACAGTAGCAGAGTCAATCAAAGGCAAAGGCCAAACACTGGATCCTCTAGCTCCAAACCCTCCCTGTTTCACTCAAACTCCTCATTCAACAACTGTTCATAATGCTGTTTCTAGGCATCTTTAATAGCCCCACTGTAAACCACTACCGTCACTTCATCATTCATCACACACTGCTCACCTATGATTTCCCCATTTTGTGAGCAAAAAAATATATAAGTACATTATAGTGAGGAAGACATTTACAATTGCCTTTCCTCTACTACACATACTGTACTAATATGCTTTTCCACTGGTCAGACTTCGTGACAAGGGTGATAATTTATCCAAGGCCCTGCAAGATTATGGAGAGGCAGAAGGACTCAATAAGAGTTTACGCTCAGCAATTTGTGAGACTGCTGACACCCTTGCTGCAATACAGGACTATAGGTATGATGATAAGTTCACACATGTTCACAGTAGCAGGTTTATGTCTAACCTGACAGTGATTCTTCTTCTCTTCCAGCTCGGTTGTTGGGCAAGTGTAGTTAGATGTGGGGGTGAGTTTTTTTTTTTTTTTATGCAGAGAAGAAGGAAATAAAGGCTAGAAGCCTGCAAAGCTGTTCCCTCCATGAAAAAGAAAGAAAAAAAAAGAGATAGCGAGAGAGAGCCAAATTCAAGATCTGTTCATTTTGAGATTCCTGGACACATTGCATTTAAAAGACTAGAGGTCATAAGCAGAGAAAAATACAGACTGAGGAAGGTTGTTACAGTGTTGGCCTGTTTCATAAATGACTTAAGAATACAAGTTAGCTCTTGCATTAGAGAGTTAGACAAAAGGAGTGAGAGTGCTGCCAGGTGGGTGCTATGGGCCCACCATAATGGATAAGGGGTGTGAGCACAGTTCAGAAGAGCAGTGACCATTGAAGTTGCAATAAAACAAGAGATAATGACTCAGTACTGTGGTATAGACAGAGAGGTTGAATAGAGTCAGTGGGAGGAGGTGAGTTGATGAGATAAAAAGCCTTTGACTTTCCTGTTTAGGAGAGCTGTATGTGAGAAGCCCCACACACAGGAAAGTTGTACTCTACATATGAGTGAATAAAACCCCTGTACAAAGTCAATAGCTGCCTAGGGGTAAAGAAGTCTTAGCACACCTAATCTTGCAAAAAAAATTTGCAAGAGCGATAATGTGATCTTTCCATGATAGGTTCCTAGAGAATGAAACCCCAAGGATATTGACAGAAAATGATGGACTTAGCTGTGTGTTGTTGAATCATCAGCATATGAGTGCATAGGATTAGATGTGCAGGTCAGATCATTGATGAAAAGAGAAAAGAGAGTTGGTGATGGGACAGAACCTTGAGGAACACACTACAGTATTGTTAGGTTTAGAGAAGTTCCCAATCTTTTTCTGGTCATTCCCCTCATTTGCCAGAAAATTTTTGATTACCCAGTAGTTCCTCTCCAGAGTCCCAAAGAGGGGAATTCCCCTCCTCGTCCTTTTGGAGTTATTTTAAACAACTCTAGATACTAGACCTATTCGCCTTCATTTAGCGGTACTTTTTAACGTGTAACAGCAAGACATATAGTGGTATTATGGAGAGTTTTGTTAAATATTTGGAATAATTTAAAGATTTTGTACTTTTATGTTGCTTGATAATTATTAAAGAATGAAAATTGTAACCTTTCTCTTAAAAATCTGTCTGTCTGTCTGTCTGCCTGTCTGTGTTTAGCCAGATGCCATAATCCCGTAAGGAGTGGCCATTTGTCTTTGAGTTATTTGTTTTATGGGGAGGGGCACTAACCCTCCACCAGCCCACTTGTTTACATGTAGGGAACATATATGGGTTGGTTTTATGGTTACCACCCTGCATTGTAAATGGTTTCTTGGCTTACAGGACACCATTAGGGTTGTCATTCAATGTAAAGCCACCTGAAAAGGAAAAAAGAGGAATAAAAAGTGACAAGTAAGCTGGGAGAAATAGGAAGAGAGGAGGGCAGACACAGATAATAATAAAGATGAAGGAAGAATTAGGCAACACTGTATCAAGTGATGGTCAGCACCACCTACCACCACAAATCACAAATTAAAATAAAGGCATTTGACCATAAAATATACCAATATGCACTTCAGAAAGGCTGCTTTGATAATTTTGGCCTTATATGTGATTACCCCCTCTCTTGAATGTCCAGATTTTCTACTGGGGGGGGGAATAACCTCCCCTCCCCTCCATTTGGGAACTCCTGCTGTAGAAGAAGAACTGTGGCCATCTATAACAGCAGCTATTGAATAACCAGAAACAAAACTAGAGATGAAACTATAGAAGTGTTGCCTACTGCAAAGGAACATCGGTTCATTGCACAGATGGCCCGCAGAGGAAGTTTACGGTTGATGGGTTTGTTCGGCCAGACAGACCTAGGTTATCAACAACAACAATGCATTCTACAAGAAAGCAGACTAGACAAAACTGACCTCAGAAACAGAACACTTCAGCACACTAAACAATACACCCATCACCAACACTGACAGGCACATAGTTAAATCTATCAAGACCATACTTAACACAGACAAGCACAGTATTCTTTGAGGCAGCAGAAACCACTACAACCCAAACTTAACTTGGAGATTGCTCACCTCAGATACAGCACTCCCCTTTCACACACATGAGACATCATTACAAGACTTCATCAAAATTGACAATAGAATTAACAGAAAGAAAACAGAGAGCTGAATAGCTTTTGTATTTACACTCAGCCACTTCACAGACCCCTTTTAGCTCTATAAAACAATAGCATCACTGAATCACAAACAAGCACCTCCAAGACTCACACTACTCTCACTACTAGCTCCCAGTGCATCCCCTATTTACAAGGTACAAGCAAACACTTATAAATCACTATACAAGCTTAAGTCACCAAACACCAACATACACTGGGTCAGAAAAACAAGCTTCTCTGCATAGGCAGTCCTTTCAACCTGTCTGTTCTTAAAAAGCCAGTAACTCTACCAGCACAGGGCCAAATGTTATCAGCAACTTAAACCTGAAACACTAGGGACCACGCAGCATGTAGGCCATCACAATCAGCAGCTACTCTTGCACTCATTGTAGCATTCCCAGCATTTGGAAACAGATCACTATTCTTAAACCAGGCAAGGACCCAACACATCCTTCTTCATACAGACCAATAATATTTTGTACATCATCAGAGAAAAGCACACACCTAATCCTTAACAGAGTCACACCTCATGTCCCCCATACTCCATCAAAAAACATCTTTAGAGGACTGCATTCCATAAACACCATACAAACCAACATGCATCTGATGGCATCAATTCCCTGAGACCCACACAATGTACACTTCTTACATTTGACATAAGTAATGCCATTGATCCTATACTCCACTGCAAACCAAGCTCTAAAATCTACAACACAGAATGGAGAACAACACCAAATGCTGGATTGCCAGCTGTTTCTCTGGTAGACAAGTACATGTTAATGCTGTTGGGCATGTTATCATGAACATGAAACTTTCTCAGTGGAGCTCCACAGGGCTCTGTTCTTTCACCCATGCTTTTTATCCTATACATGCATGACACTGCTACACTCTAGCTGCCCACAAACATTACTTAATATGCAGATGGCATTACCATAACAACTTCACATCACATCACATCACATCATAGACTCAACCTGCACATTGCAACAAGACTACTTCAACACATTTCAGGCATGGGTTGGGGACAACAGGCTGTTGATCATTCCAACCATGCCTTCCACCACACTCATCACCAGCCACAACCACAAACATCAGTACTTACTTGATATCTAGCTAAACTGTATTACCCATGCCACACACCTCCTCTACATAAATCCTTGGAGTGACGTATGGCATTGGACTCACCATCAAGGACCACAAGATATCAAGATTCAAGAGGCAGTGCACCTCCAGACACAAAGCACTCATGGCACCTACAATTTGGCTAAAACACTCTCCCTACTCTACAAACAATATATTGGATCAGTGATGCCCTTCTGGCTTGGGCCCCCATTCTCTCTAACACCCACAATAAAACCTTGCACACTATACAGAACAATGCCCTGTGGTTCATCACTGGCTGCACTGAAACCACCTACACAGTTCACTTAAACTTTTAAAATAAAGTCTTCCCTGTTAGAGAATATCTTGATATGTGAGGCACACAATTCTGTGTAGCAGCCTGTGCCAACTCACAATACCCCTGGCATGCACACAAAACAAGTACTGTAGACAGATAAGAACAGTCACTACACAAACATTACCAGACCCTTTTTGACAGCATCCCACCTCCAGATTCCAACACTAACAATGAAGAAAAACCTACATACTCATTATCTGTGCAAGGCAATACAACACCTCGATCAGAATTATGTACACCCCACCCTCGGCTATCACTCCTAATTGGTGCTGCCATGGTTGCGCTATAGCCAAAAACATGATAGCCGAAGTGAAGAACTTATGGTAATAATGCTAATTGGTGCCATGACCTCAATATTTACCCCTAAGATACCCATTTTGTACCACATAATAACATATTATAGTAAGAAAATGAGCATACTGTACAGACTTTATCGGCGCGCTCCACTGTTTGTAAATAAAGAAGATGGTGGCCGCTTCAGCTGTGTACTGCAAGTGCTCCAACTGTGGACTTTTTTCACTTCTATGAGGAGGCTGAACTTCACCAAATTCATTGTGTTAAGTAATGAAACATTTAAGAGTCTTTGGGTATACTGTAGTGACTAGTTTATAGGTTTGTTTGTAAAACCGCTGTGAAAGTGTTGGTGACGGAGCACCTGTCTCCAAGCCAAGACAAAGTATAAGGCCTCCCATCATCATGATCACGTATATAAAAGTGGTTATTAGTGTATTATAGTGGGAGTTTTATTCACACTTGAGCATACAGACCTTATCAAATTAACTTCTTCAATCACTGCTTGAGTGGCATCCTCCGCCATCTTGAATGTTTTGGTTGGTCAGCTGATGTGTCCACTTGGCCAAGCTTTTTTTCGCTCGATCCACAAGGCTGGTGCGTGATAGCAGGCATTTAGTGTGTGATAAAGGAATTTGGGTAGGTTTTTTATACATGCGTGATAGCGGTAAAACGCTATGGCGGAACCTGCGATAGCTGAGGGTTGGGTGTGCTGTACTGTACTACAAGCCTCCTCTCCCAACAGTCACTCATCAGAAATATCCTTAAATACAGTATATCTATTCAAATTCACACCTAGTCAGACTTAGATCTGGACATCTGAAAGAAAAGGGAACTGTTCTTTGTTTCTGTTGATTTGGAGAAGGCCTTTGACAGAGTTCTTAGTGAGGTGGGCAATGAGAAAGGAGTGACTGGTTAGGGTCGTTATGGCCATGTGTGTGGATGTTCACACCCCGGTAAGGGTGAATGGAGATTTGAGTGATGAGTTTTCCGTGAATGTTGGTGTGCATCAGGGTTCAGTCTTGAGCCCTTTGTTGTTTGTCATTGTACTTGAAGCCCTCTCATGTGACTCCAGAAATGGACTCCTGTGGTAGATGTATGCTGATGAATTGGTGTTGTTGCAGAGAATGAAAGGGAGATGGAGGAAAGGTTTAGGAAGTGGAGAGATGGTATGGGGCACAAGGGCTTAAGAGTAATTGCAGATAAAACAAAAGTAATGGTATCTAGGATGGGACTGGAGTGTATTGGTGTTGTGATGAGGAGAGGTAGGCTGAGGTGGTTTGGACATGTGGAGAGGATGGGGGATGATAATTGGGTACAGAGGGTGAGAAGTGTTAATACTGGGGGAGGGGTTGGGAGGGGTAGACCGAGAAAGACATGGGACGAGGTCATTAAATGTGACTTAAGGGTTAAGGGACTGAATAGGGAGGCTGCCAGAGATCGAGCAGCATGGAGAGCCGCCATTAGGTGACCAAGGCCGACACATGCAAGCATGTTGGAGCCTTCAAAAACGAAACGAACGATCTAGTGTTGAGGGTGGTACTGTCGAAGAAGAGAGGGAGTGACCATGTGTGATTTGTCACAAGGACGTGGAAAGTAATTTCATCTTGTGCAGTCTTTGTGATAAGTGGGTGCATAAGAGATGTAGTGGTATTAGAGGTTTACTGCAAGATAATGCTGATTTCATGTGAGCTATGTGTCGGGGAGAGCACTTGGATATTGCCAGGCATAAAAGGATAGAACTATAGAACTTGCTGGTGAGTCTTTTGAGTTTGTGGAAGAGTTTTGTTATCTGGGGGACATGTTATGTGCTGGAGGTGGGGCAGGAGCTAGCTGTGTGGCTAGAGTGAGGAGTGGTTGGAAATTCAGGGAGCTGTTGCCTCTCCTGACATTGAGTGGGCTCTCCCTCCGTGCTATGGGAACTTTTTTTGCAGCATGTGTTAGAGTGTAATGCTGTATGGTAGTGAGACCTGGGCAGTAAAAGAAGAGGATATTCGCAGGCTCAGACATACAGAAATGGCAATGTTTAGGTGGATGTGCAGTGCATCCTTGAGTTCAAGGCCGGAGGGGCTAGGTATGCAATGGAAAAGTTGAGAGGCAGGATGGGACTGGAGTGTATTAGTGTTGTGATGAGGAGAGGAAATTAAGATGGTTTGGGCATGTAGAGAGGATGAGGGATGATAATTGGGTGCAGAAAGTGAGAAGTGTTAATGCTGGGGATAGGGTAGTGAGAGGTAGACCAAAAAAGACCTGGGACAAGGTCATTGAGTGTGACCCTGGGGTTAAGGGACTGAATAGGGATGCTGCCGGAGATCGAGCAGCAAGGAGAGCTGCCATTAAGTGACTAAGGTAGACACATGCAAGCATGTTATAGCCCTCAAAAATGAAAACAAAAATGAGAAACAAAAACAAACGATCTCCTAGCCCTCCTCAGTTATCAGCTTAGATTTTGGTTTGGTGGAATTGCAGATGACACATACCCCACTTGTACTTGTAGAAAAGGCCCACACAACATAACACACACAGCCCAATGAAGCACTCCACAGCGCATGCCATACTAAGATACAGACAAAATATCAACAATGTAAGGAACCTATGCTTATCTGTAGTCAGTGGATTTTGGGGTAAACAAGAACAACAATCATCTTATTTGTGCATTATAATCCTGAGCAGTTATTAATGCTTTGGGGGCCCTAAATCTTGAATGACAAAGAGGGACTCAGTGACTAAGATGGTACAGTTTGTGTGTTTATCAATGTTTAGTACTTTCAGGGCCAATTTTGTGAGGTTAGAATAGGCTTAGGGGGATCATTGGGTTGACTACAAGGAAAGTAGGGCCAAAAATAATGTTTTATGATGTTCTTTTGTTTGTATAACACAAAAATTGTGTAATGCAACATGAGGTTAATACATAGGTCTTGCACTGTAGGCCAGTGCACTGTATCATTGTCTACACAGGATATGCAGTATTTGATATACGGTACAGTATTTGATTCCAGTCAGAATGATTAATCTTTTACCACTCCTTATCATACCCCTGGTGATGAAAAGATAGTATTTTCAACCAGTATAGTTCATGAAATTCATTAATACTTTGATAAAAGTACAGTAAAGTCTCGATACAATGGACTTCAATAGACTGGAATACCCTTTTGTCAGAATCGAGGAGCTACCGGACTAAATTCTTATTCTGTACAGTACATTGGAAAAAGCCTGATAAAGCCAAAAGCAGTCTGGACTGCCTGACCACAATAAGGTAAATAAAAGACATGTTTATCAGTGTACAGTACAGAATTATTACATATATTATACCATTTGATTACTGTAGTGAATGTACAGTACAGTACAGTACTGCAATGGTAGTGAAAACAGTTTAAAAATCGTTGGTGAGATCCGGACTAATGTCTGATAGAGTGGAAAAAGTACGGGTTGGTAGGGGGAGGTCCGGATGTCACTTTTATCAGAATTTCACTTTTTTTTGGAATGGCTTGGGCCCCAATTAGTCCTTTATAGTGAGGTTTTACTGTATTCATATTCACATTCGAAAGTACAGCAATTCATTGTATTGTACAGTATTCATATTCATTTTTTTTTTTTTTTCGGTTTTGAAGGCTCCAACATGCTTGCATGCGTCAGCCTTGGTCACCTAATGGCAGCTCTCCACGCTGCTCGATCCCTAGCAGCCTCCCTGTTCAGTCCCTTAACCCTTAAGTCACACTTAATGACCTCGTCCCATGTCTTTCTCGGTCTACCCCTCCCAATCCCTCCCCCAGTATTAACGCCTCTCACCCTCTGTACCCAATTATCATCCCCCATCCTCTCCACATGTCCAAACCACCTCAGCCTACCTCTCCTCATCACAACACCAATACACTCCAGTCCCATCCTACCTTTCAACTCTTCCATCGTAAACCCAGCCCCCCCAGGCCTTGCACGCAGGGACGCACTGCACATCCACCTAATCATTGTCATTTCTGTATGTTTAAACCTGCGAATATCCTCTTCCTTTACTGCCCAGGTCTCACTACCATACAGCATCACACTCCAACACATGCTGCATACATATTCACAAAAATATGAATTATTTATGATTGCATTCCAATACTGAACTTTTACATTTCACTCCTTCCAACAGCCAGAAATATGCCTGAAAATACAGTAATTTTTACTTGAAAACTTGAGGCCAGACTTGCCTTTTACTGTTCAAGCTTGTCTTACTTTGCTACAAAGAAGCAGATTTGGTAGCTACAAAATTATCAGTTTATCAAAACCATGAATTTTAAGAGATGACTACACTTTAATTTGTGATGTATAAATTATCTGTATACTCTTTCCATATTGTAGCATTTCCTGCTTTCTTCAGAGATGTAGCAGTGGGGCAGCTGGATAAGAGGGTTATTGGAGAATTAGGGGTGTATGGAACTGTGTGTCAAGCAGCTCGGGAAGAAATAAGACGCAGTTTCCAGATCCGTCGCCAGGAAATTTCACATCAGCGTTCCCTTGAGAAGGCCCGCAGTCGTAACCCACACAACAGACAGCAGATTGTAAGTTTAATGGATATGTTGTTTTCTTTTGGCAGTTTCAGAAATATTTTTATTGAACTGTTTATGAGAAGTATTCATAAAACCTGGATCAGTGGATTTGTATTAGTGGATTGGAAAATGTGTTGTGATTGTAGCCCTAAGCAATATTAAAGGTGATAAGAAATTCTCATAGATGAGGAGTGCTTGTTTTGTAAGAGATGCTGATGAAAAAATTGTGATAGAGGAGATAAGGTAAATATCATGGTGTTTGGTATGTAATGAACAGGATGGACACCAGGTTGATGGTGAATGTGTTAATCAAATACCTGTTGAGAGTGGAGAAAACACATGAAAAGGACTGCAAAATATTTATGGCATATGAAGATCTGGAAATAGCATATGCCAAGGTGAACTGGGCAGGATTAAGAAAAGTTGCTGACAGTATGTATGTTGTGGAAGGAAAACTACAGAATCTTACAAAGACAGATACTATGCTGTGGTTTCAGTGACTTTCTGCTGCTGTGTATTACAGTTTTGGATGCTACTTTTGTCCAGATAACCATAAACAAACATTAGATCTGTGATGAAGGCCAATCCAAATTATTTTCAAGGTTATATGCCCTCGTGCCAGCAGCCAACTCCCCCTTGCATAATAGTTTGTGTATGGTGGCAAGCCATTTGCATGGATTGAGAGTAAGGCAGGTGTTGGCATATGTGAGCATGCAAAACTTTTGCATAGAATGTTTTAATTGAACTCCAAATGTTGAAGGATCAGCCGCTGTATTTGGAACCTTTTATGTCACAGGTTTAATAAGATGAACATGAAGTGAGGAGTTCAGGGTAGCATGCATCAGATGAACCCTGCCACTAGAAGATCCCTGTTGTGCATACTGAGCTTGGGCATCAAAGGTGTGATGATCATAGCTACATAGCTACTGGGTGTGGGGGAGGGAGAAGCTATTTTGGACCCACCACTATATTATGCCCATTTTTGAGGAGCTTGTAGGTCAGTACATTAGTTTTCTGTTGTGTATACTGCCCCAGAGGTCCCCCCAAAGGTGTCTGTCATGTTACAGTGTCTGAAGGTGCACTTTTGTGACTAAAATTAAGAAGCCATTGACATTTTGGCTTGGCATTGCTCTTGCCCACTGGTATTTGTTTGGGGATAGTGATTCTTGGCTGTGAATGGTTCTGGGGCTTCTGGACTCCTGTTGAATAGAGGACCATAATGCAATGTACTTTGAAAGTATGCTCTTGAATGACAGTAATCTTCATTGGTATCTGTGGCTTCACAGCTTTCAGGTTGGATTCTTCATAGATCTGAGGGGTGAGATGGATCTGCCATGTGGAATTGCAGCATATGCTGCCCTTCCTTCTGTGGTGTGTGAAGTGGGATAATTGCAGACCTGTCCAGTCCTCCAGGTTCTTTTGAAGCAGTATCTTGGTTGGGGGAACCAGCTCATGCAGTAACCCTTTGAATCATATGCTCAGAGACCCAAAGATGAACTAAAGAGTCATCATATGGTGAACAGACTTTGCTAAGTCCATGGTAACTGTGGCTTTGGTGACAGTGTTGGCTGATGACAACTGGTTTTACACTGTTGTGTGGAACTAATAGCATCTTTTTTAGTTCATTGGTAGTGGGCTGGAGCTAGATTTGTGGCTAGAGTGAGGAGTGGTTGGAAGAAGTTCAAGGAGTTGTTGCTTCTCCTGTCATGGAGAGGGTCTCCCTCAGTGCTAAGAGATCTTTATATGCGGCATGTCTTGGGGGTGTAATACTGTATGGTAGTGAGACCTTGGCAGTAAAGGAAGAGGATATTTGTGGTTCAAACATACAGAAATGATTAGGTGGACGTGCAGTGCGTCCTTGAATGTGAGGCCTGGGGGGGCTAGGCTAATGATGAAAGAGTTGAGAGGAAGAATGGTACTTGAATGAATTGGTGTTGTGATCGGGAAGGATAGATTGAGATGGTGTGGGTCCATGGAGAGGATGGGGGATGATAGTAGCATGCAGAAAGTGCGAAATGTGAATGTTGGGGGTGGTGTCTTAAAAGGCAGACCGAAAAAGACCTGGGATGAGGTCATAGAGTGCGACCTCAGAGATAAGGGACTGAATAGGGAGGCAACCAGAGATGGGGCAGCATGGAGAGCCTCCATTAGGTGACCAAGGCCATCGCATACAAGCTTGTTGGAACCTTTATAAATGAACAAACAAACAAAACGATTGTCATCTTTTAAGAAAGCTGAGTATTCAAAGTCATAGAAAATCCGTAATTTGTGATTCATTGTGACTTCCCTTTTCATGACTGTTACAATGACCCAATTCTTTTTGCAGGTAATGTATCACAACCATGTACTGTGCAGTCTGTCAGCAAACTACATAAACATTACCATAAGAATCATTGTTTTATAGACAGTGTATTGCAAAAGTTCTGAAGATGACCCTAACTTCTTTTCACACATCTTTAAAAAAATTTTGTCTCCCAGGTACATGAATGGTAATACCAGTAATACATACATTATAGACATGATAAACATAATAGTGTGATACATTCATTCATACCATAACATAACATTTCAAGACCACATCTTGACCGTTGATTGGTGTTAAGTAACAATTAAATGGTAGCCTTGATTGTTGAGTATGAGGAGTGTGGTTTGGGTGGTGTATCTGACTGTCTTTAGAAAAGGTATTTGCTTTGGCAGTACCATTCAGTCACAGAAAAATTATTTTATGCATAGTGTTAAATACATTCTGCAATTTCACCTTAACGAATATGAAGATGTTGGTGCATACAGAATTATTGAACTGAACCAAATATATTGAAACAGTACCACCACCAGTTGGTGAATGATTACAGAGTGGTATTATACTACACACTTAATTTTTTTATAATAGATGGTTGTAATACAACCATTCTTTCCTCACAACTATACTGTACCTCTGATAAAGGAATGGATGACAAGCCAGTAGGAGATGATGGCCAGTGCCAAGCGGACCAAGCTTTGTCAGCGACCAGAAGTGAGTTTCAGCACTATAAGTCATTTCTGTATGGAGGTATTCCAATGCAACTTTCCAGCCAAGAATCATGGCCCTGGCTAATAATCTTCGGAGCCTTAGAATTTTGCGTGAGCATGGTCGTAATTTTAGCACTTTTCATATTTTCTCCACTTGACCTGTGATCCCTGACCTGGCGGATATAGGTCACGCATATACGAAACACACTTGTAGTACTTGTTAACCCCAAAAGACTGCAGATTTCCCACCCTGTCTGGCTTCTGATCTACAATCAGGGTCTGATTTTTTAACTTTCACCATGGAAAATTTTTGTCTTATAGATTTCAATAGCATGATTTTATGCACTGAATAATGTATATACTGTATCTCACTAATATGACTAGTGGTTGCTGCATTATCGACGGTCAAGAACGTGAAAAATATAAATTGTTACCCTTGTGTATAGAGAAAGGAAAAAAAAAATGCAATAAAATAAATATTTATCTTATAGATTTGAAGAGCTTGACATTACTCACCAGAAAATGTATACTTCTCTCTCATGTCTAATGGTTACTGCGCAATCAACCATGAGAAATAAAAAAAAAAGTCATTTTTCGCTATGAACAAAAATCAGACATCATAAGGGGGATTAGGGAGGTGGAGGGAGTGTAGGGGGCATCTGGAAGGGGAGAAAGGGAGGGAATATGCCTGCCATACACAGCCAATACAGTCTAGAGGGGGTATGAGGGGTAGTATGAGTGGGAGGGGACACAGAGGGCAGGATCCAATGGAGCAGAGAGAGGTGGAGAGATGACATGGGGGGGGGTCCCTCCCAACACCCCAGGAGGGGGCCGGATCATGCCTCCCACCACCCAGTCTCTTAGTTTCATTTGGCTAGGTACCATTTATGTCATGACTGAGACAGGGCTTTCACTCATGGAGTTTTGGGACCCAGTCTTCCGTCACCTGCAGTAGGTGCCAATGCCCAAAATATGGCTGCAGCCAATCACCTACAGTAGGTCTTTACGGGTTAATGTCTATAAGGATGCAGAGTTTCCTTCTACTCCATCCACCCACTGTGGAGTTAGGGAACTTGAAATTTGCGGAATGGCCCACCAGATGTACAACTTCTAGGTGACACTGCCAGCAACTAGGAGTGAGTTTCGACACTAAATGTCATTTTGGTATGGAGGTACTCCAGTGCAAAACTCCACCCAAGAATGATGGCCCTGGTCTAATAATCTTCGGAACCTTAGCATTCTGTGTGAGCATAGTTGTGATTTTAGCTATTTTCACTGTTTTTGTAGTTGATGACCTTTGATCCCTGACCTGGTCAATGTAGCACACAGGTGTACATTAGAAAGTTGTAGTAATAGTCAGTGTTTATTGGCATGCAAACTTTCATTCAGTTCCATTGAGCTGGTTGCTAGGGACGCAGAGGCCAATCTTCAGAGGGTCGCCACTTGAAAACTAGAGAAAAGAGGGGAAAAATGGATGGTGTGTCCCGATAGAGAATGACCTCAATATTATGCCTAAAAAAGTCAGAGCTTTGTACGCCCATCTACAACTCAAAACGTGAAAAGTATGAAAAAAGCTGGTTTTCGGCTATTGCTAGGCAACAAGTAGTTAACTAGCAACCAAAATCTTGTGGACACAACTAGGTCATATGCTGGTCATTGTATTCAAGTTTGGTCAGATAATTCTGAAGGGTAGAAGTGCCTGCCACAATTAAACAAGAAATAATACAAGAAAGAAAGAAAATGCAACTAACAATAAGGGCAGCATGGAGGTGGCCAACAACACAGCTTATGGGTCACATCAGCCTACATTAAAAATATAATAGAGCCACCTATTTCATCCATCATCCAGTTCAGTATTGCCCCATCAGGAGCATAGGCATCTGAGGCTAGATTACTCAAGACCAGTCACTGAAAGCAAGAGTGGCAAGTTGCTGATCTCTGAGCAGCATTATGGGAGCAATAAGCTGCTACCATTCCATAGAAATGCACCTGTATAGGCAGCATCCAGTTTGATCACCATAACTCACCATACCACCAGGCATCTAAAAAATTTTTAAGGGCAATGAGGCTAATGCACTACATCAGTATGAGGGTCCATGCTTGATCTCCCTGTGTACAACAGGGGAAAGTATTCTAGTGTGACAGAATATTAGCGCTACTGTAAGCAGAAGTGTTCACACTGCAATTCACATGCATTTTTTCAAAGGCCAGTAATTTTACCACTGGTATTTCTCTCATAATTGTACCTTATATAAAGAGAAGGATGACAACACAGTATGGATTATATTGGCAAAATATATAGCAGAGAACTGTGTAAGTGAGGAAAAGGTATAGAGTGTCGTGGTTGTGCAAAGCATGACCATACAAGCCAAGGATGTGCAGAGTGCACTAAGTAATTATTTTGTTTGAAAAGAGTGTAAGGAGTTAGGGATTGTTAGGAGTGTAATGCTGTATGGTAGTGAGACCTGGGCAGTAAAGGAAGAGGATATTCATTGGCTCAAACATACATAAATGACAATGATTAGGTGAATGTGTAGTGCATCCTTATATGCATGGCCTAGGGAGGCATGGATTGCAATTGATAAGTTGAGAGGAAGAATGGTACTGGAATGTATTGGTGCTGTGATGAGGAGGGGTACATTGAAATAGTCTGGACTTGTTAAGAGGATGGAGGATGTCAGTTGGGTGCAGGAGATGAGAGGTGTGAACATTGAGGTTAGGGTTCCAAAAGACATACCAAAAAAGGCCTGGGATGAGGTCATAGATTGTGACCTCTGGGATATGGGACTGAAAAGGGTGGCTGCCAAATATCATGCAGCATCGAGATGATACAAAAGAGTAGCTACAATATTGAATATTGTATTATTATAAGGTTTTTCACCTTCCATTACTTTTACCAGGTACTGGACTCTATGAAGCTGTCTGTACCTTTGCCAGGGAAAGATATTGAGATGATGATGTTGTTTTTAAGTATATTTTTAGTTCAGCGTTATCTATGTATGTATCTGGGGCCTCTGCCACAGATCTTGGCAGAGACACAGCTGCAAAAGTCATCACAGGAGGCTCAGAGAGCCTGCGACAATCTAGAACAACAAATGGATGCCTTCGAGCAGAGAAAGGTGGCTGATCTTAAGAGAATTATTACAGAATTTTTCCAGGTTAGTGGGATGTAATATTGATTTCAGTAAAAACCTTGCTTACAGTAATCCATAATTTCATATGTACAGGCAGTAGTCTACAGTACTTACAAACTTAATTGGTTCTTGAAGATTGTTTGTAGGCTGTTTTATTTGTAAATCCAACTTTAGTTAAGCAAATGTAATGAAATGATAAACACACCCTAATCAGTCTCATCACTGTCTTGGTACAGGTATTGATGTTGTTTTACCTTCTTTACCTTTTTTTAACATGTATTCTGCTCTGTGCTGTAAGCTCTATCTGTCATCAGATCCAAAGCAACTGAAGTAGGGAACTTTACTGTTGATAGTTTTGCTAGGCTTATCGTATTATTTGTTGTTATGAATGTGAATAATTCTGAGAAAGATTAGATAGAGGGAATCTGTCATTTGTGTGTTATTTTGACTGTTAGGAACTGATAATAAGTGAGGTAAACAGTAGAGTTCATTGTGAATGTGTAGTTATGTGAATATGTGTAGTCTGGTAAATGTGTATGGCAGCTGAATGTAAAGTAGCTGAAAAGAGCTTTTATTTCATCCTTTTCAGACAGAGCTGGCCTTCCATGCTAAGGCTGTGGAGCTCTACACCAAGGCTTTTAATCAGATGTCCAGTGTGGATGTGGATGAGGACCTTGAGGTAAGAGGAATTTATTTTGAAAGAAAGATGGAGGATGAAGGATTAAAGAGAAACTTAGAAACATAGAGAGAATAATTATGTTAATTTCAAGAAAGTTGGTCTTGGGTATGGAGGAAGTAAAATGACAGTGTGTTAGAGGAAAGAAGGAGACAAATTTGTATAGGCAAGGAAAACTAAGATATTTTGAATGAAGAATTAGATGTAATAGTAGTAGTAGTAGTAATAGGAGGAGGAGGATTGACTGATTACATTAAAAAGATCATACCAATGTAACAACAGAGGTCATTGCCATCATTCAACAGAAGTAAAAGCAGAACAAGAATAGCTAAAATATATAAATATCTGTATAATAATCTGCCCTTGTCTGTCTGTATAAGGGTTTATCCAGCCACTCCAGGAATGGTTGGAAGAAGTTCAGGGAGCTGTTTCCTTTCCTTACATTGAGAGGGATATCCCTCCATGCTAAGGGATTTTTGTATCCATCATGTTAGGAGTGTAATGCTTTATGGTAGTGAGTCTTGGGCAGTAAAGGAAGAGAATATTCGCAGGCTTAAATGTACAGAAATGACAGTGATTAGGTGGATGTGCAGTGTGTCCTTGAGTTTGAGGCTTGGGGAGGCTAGGTTTATGATGGAGGAGTTGAGGGGTAGGTTGGGACTTGAGTGTATTGGTGTTGTGATGAGGAGAGGTAGATTGAGACGGTTTGGGCACATGGAGAGGAAAGGGGATGATAATTGGGTGCAGATGAGAAGTGTTAGTGTTAGGGGCAGGGTTGCGAGAGGAAGACCGAAAAAGATGTGGGACGAGATCATTGAAGGTGACCTCAGGAATAAGGGATGAAATTGGGAAGCTGCTGGAGATCAAGAAGCATGGAGAGCTGCCATTAGGTGACCAAGGCCAATGCATGCAAGCATGCTGGAGC
>JAGKTI010001656.1:47046-59749 GCA_018397915.1 Birgus latro
CAAAAACTCATATTTCTCATCAACATTTGTGATCATATTCATTTTACTCCATTCTACATTTTGGAAAAAGTTCCTCAGGGAAGCAAAGTCTGCCTTCCCATAATTGTATCTATTTTCTCTGTGTTTTTCATCTCTTTCTCCTTCCCTCACTCCTACCACATCCATCTCAATTACCAGATGATCACTTTTACCAGAGGGGCAATGATAGGTTATGTTTCTCACATCATTTGGGTCCTTTGTGAATACTAAGTCGAGCCTGGATGGTTCATCAACATCCCTAATTCTTGTGTTTTCTTTGATCAACTGGGTTAACATGTTTTCCATCATCAATTCCATTAATTTATTTCCCCATGATTCTTCATTGTTCCCAGCATCCATACTTTCCCAATCAACTTCTCTACAGTTAAAATCTCCAATTAATATTATTCTATTTCTTTGTTTAATTAACATTTTTAGCCTAATAATGGATTCTCTTATTAACTGTTCGTAATCTTCCTTTGTCCATGCCCTAGTTTTGTGTGTGTGTGTATGAGAGAGAGAGGGGTGCGCTCTCATTAAGAGAGTATGGTGTAAGGCAGTTATTATTATTACAGTATTATTATTATGGTGTGTGTTCATGCATACACGTGTGTGTGTGTGTGTGTGTGTTTGTGTGTGTATTTACCTAATTGTATTTACCTAATTGTGATATACAGGAAATGAGCTACGCTTTGGGGTCCGGTCTCTCAATAAGTCAAAGTTTGCCTTAAACTCATTTAAGTTTTTAGACTGGACGATCTCTTTGTCCAGGTTATTCCACAGGTCTATGCATCTATAAGGAAAGCTATATTTCTTGATGTCCTTCAAGCAGCTTGGCTTCTTTAGTTCCATTCTGTGTCCTCTTGTTACCCTCTCATCCCACACAAACAGATTTTCTCTGTCAAGTTTATCTACTCCTATCATGGTCCTGAACACTGCAATCATGTCGCCCCTCTCTCTCCTTTCCTCCAAGGAAGGCAAATCCAGCCTTTCCAGCCTCTCTCTGTACGACAAATCTGCCAGCCTGGGGACCATCTTGGTTGCTGTTCTTTGCACAGTATTCTCTCAATCTTGGTTATATCTTTCTTTTTGTGTGGGGACCACACTACTGCTGCATATTCTAACCTGGGGGGGATCATGGCCACTAACAGTTTTTTCATCATCTCCTCATCCATGTAATGAAATGCCACTCTTATATTGGTCAAGAGTTTATATGTCTCTCTCACTATCTTATTTATGTGCTTTTCAAAGGTGACAAACTATCCTGGACCAGCACTCCTAAATCTTTCTCTTCTCTCGCTTTTCTAATTGGTTCATTATCCATCAAATAATTCAATGATGGCTTCTTGGTACTTTTACCCATTTCCAATACAGGTATTTTACATTTTTTAGCGCTGAATTTCATTTCCCACATCCGGCTCCAATCATGTATCCCATCCAGATCCTCCTGTAGCATTTTACAGTCCTCTTCAACCTCTACCTTTCTCAAGATCTTTGCATCATCAGCAAACAGACTTGTGTAACTGTTTACTCCATCTACCATATCATTGACGTAAATCAGGAACATTACTGGTGCTAGCACCGAGCCCTGTGGGACACCACTTGTTACTTCTCTCCATCTAGATGTCCTGTCCTTTATTACTGTCCTCATTTGTCTGTCACTCAAAAAGTCTCTCATCCATTCCAGGAGGCTTCCCTTCAGTTCTCCGATATGCTCTAATTTCCACATTAGTCTCTTGTGGGGTACCTTGTCGAAGGCCTCCTCCAGATCTAAATACACACAATCCACCCAACCGTCTTTCTCCTGTAGCACGTCAATCGCCCTTGAGTAAAAGCTCAAGTTGGAAACACATAACCTTCCACTTCTAAATCCAAACTGACTTTCAGTCAAAATATTCATCTCTTCCAGATATGTTATCCATCTGTCTTTCTGGATTCTCTCACACAATTTCGCGACCATTCTGGTTAGGGACACTGGTCTATAATTCAGGAGTTCTTCCTTGTTTTTCCCTTATAGATTGGTACCACATTTGGCCTCTTCCATTCCCGAGGCACTTTCCCCTCTTCCAGGGAACACACAATTAAACTGTGAATCTTATCCGCCATTTGTTCTCTGCAGTCCTTCAGTACCCAATTAGAGATTCCATCCGGGGGCTTTCCTTACATCTTGAGTTTCCAGTAATTTATACACTTCCTGCACTTCCACTTTTATATCTTTTATCACTCCCTCCCCCTCCACAAACTCCCCTTCATTAATAAAAACCGATCGGAAACATTTGTTCATTAGTTTAGCTTGCATTGCCGCATCTTCATAGACCTCTCCTTTTACTTTCAGTTTGGTGATTCCTTCCTTTTATTTCAATTTGCCATTAACATATCTATAAAACAATTTAGGCTCGTCCTTACATTTGTTGATTATACCTTCATCAAAGTTCCTTTCTTCCTCTCTACGAATTTGTGTGTGTGTGTGTGCATGCACGGCAACACCGCACAAGCAACGCTGCCAGGTGTTGTACAGAGTTCTTTGTAATTACAGTACTAACAAAAAACGAATCTTTCATAAAATCCTTATAGCTTTTTTATACAAGTAAAACTATACTGGGCTGTATCAAGGCCATCTAAAAATATTTTTAGATGGCTTTGGCTGTACAGGAGGTCAGTTGGAAGTATGGCAACAGTGTCAAGGTGACGGGACACACCCAGACCGGCCAGTATTCCGTGGTCCTACTATAGCCTTATTTGTGTGAGTAGTGCCATCAACAGGAAGCTAAAATGACAAACTGGCAACCCAAGCATGGGTGGATGAATACACAAAGTACTCTCAGCAGATTACGGGGTGCGGCTTTTGAAACAGAATTGTGGATTTTAAAAGGAATGTCACAGTCTGTCAATAGGTCTTTTTAAAAGGAACGTCACAGTTAAGAGGTTAATTAACACATATGTGAGGCACTGAGTAGGAGATGGATAGATGTGGCATGTGTGGAAGAAGTCAGGTATAGGGGAGGATCAGCCAGAATGATTGCTGGGAGGGACTGTCGTTACAAATTGTTTTGGCAGGGTAGGGCAGATGGATATGGTGGTGTGGGTGTGTTGACTAAGGAGAAATGTGTGGAATATGTCATGAATGTAATAAGAGTCAGTGAAAGGATAACAGTAGTGAAAATTTTGTTCAGTGGGATAATGTTTGCATTTATATTGGCGGATGCCCTATAGGCAGGCTTGGATGAGGTGGAGAAGAATAGATTCTGGGATAGGTTAATACTGTACATGTACTGTAGTAAGTAGTATGAGGGATGATGAGATTGTTGTTTTTGGAGGGGACTTAAATTGTCATGTAGATGAAGCAGCTCAAGGATATGAAGGAGTACATGGGCAGGGGCGTAGTGAAGGGGAGGGCGGAGGAGGTGGCCGCCCCCCCCTTGAGGGTCTTGAAATCGTATGGGGCTAGAGAAAAAATAATAAATCTTTAAAAGTAAATAAATGAATGAATGATTGAATAAATAAATTAATTAAAATTTTTATCTATATCTATATCTATATCTATATCTATCAATCCATCTACCTAGAGAGAGAGAGAGAATCGTCGTGAGTCAGCGAGACACTCAATAACTAGTACAGAACGCAGCCACGCCTCTGCTTACTGCTTTATTTTTTTCAGGTTCAGAACTTCTTCAGTGTCTAAAAAGGAATAACATTGAAAGGCTGTTCGTTCTTCGAGGGCTATATTATATCCACAACTTTTCTTTTGCAGTTTTTAAGCAATGTGCAGGATGCGTCTTGCAGAAAAGGAATGATTTTAATTATAAACTGTGGGAGGCAAATGAAGTATCAGATAATTTTTGTTTTACATTTAGGAACAAAAACTAACAAAACTATTGGGGCCTGTTATGTGTTACAGTACAGTACATAGGCTAACTGAATATCCTGTGTGTGATGTCAGTACAAGTGTATGAAGATATATTGTGGCAGCATTTTAAACACAATTCTCATAAGATTGACTGGGGAGTTTTAAGGGCTTACCTTCTTAGTTTAACTAAGTAGGTAGAATTCCAATGCATGGCACATTTATAATTATAATTATAGATGATGTATGGACTATGGAAGTGGTTCGTAATATGTTATATGATACTTCAGTCTTGAGGTACCAAGAGATTTGTGTAATATTTAAATTATATATTGCTTTTCTTTAGAACACAGTAAAATGTTTTTGTTACCACATTTTGTCAGATTAATTTTGACATTTCCAGGCTCCAACAAACTTAGCTAAGATTATTATGCTCCCAAAGGCGAGGAAAATTCACATGAGACTCCCAGACGCATTACTGTTCTTTTATTCCATAAGGATCATCAAAAATGCTTCATTTCTCAGCCAAAATTGTTTTCTTGCTCTATTTTTTGCCATTTTTGCTATAATGAGTTATCATCTAAATATTCCAATACATAACTTCATAGGCCTCAGAAAGCCCCTAAAAGTATTTAATTTTCAAAAATTTTCCTGGGGGGGCTCACAGCACCCCCCCAGACCCCCCAGCTGCAGAGGCTCGCCTTGCTTACCTCCCATCACCTTTTCAAGAATCTATGGACATCTTCCTCCCACCCCCCCCTTGTGAACTTTCTGGATATGCCCCTGTACATGGGGGATGTGCATATGGTACAAAACAAGAAATGAGGAAGGGGAAAGGAAATTTGAGTTTGGGAAGGCAATGACCATGATTGTGTGCAACAGTCATTTTAGGAAAAGGTAGTGTAGGTTGATTTATACACAAGTCTGGGGGAAATAGCACCCAGATAGACTATTTCCTGGTCAAAAGGGCTGATAGGAGGTTAGTGAGAAATGTTAAAGTTATAGGGAGCAAGGAGTGTGTGCAGCAACACAAGTTATTGATATATGACATGGTGCTTAAGGAGTGGATGATGAAAAAGAGGACCTATGCACCTAGGAGGAAAATACAGAAGTTGAAAAACCAAGCCGTAAGGGACGTCTTCTATAGCAAGATGAGTGGAGTGATGGCTGAACTGGGAGACGTTGACATAAGTGTTAATGAACAGTACAGAGCTCTCAAAAACAACCTCTTGAGAGTTACTGATTCAGTCCATGGATGAACAAGTGGCCCCCCAAGACATAAAGTAACTTGGTTGGGGGATGAGGGTATAGAAGCTGCAGTTAAGGAGAAAAGAAGGCTTTTCTGGGATTGGTAAAGGGTGGTAACAATGAGGAATCTGCCAAGCCTAGGACTAGAAAAGAGGTTTACAGGGCAAAGTCGGAGTCTTACAGACTTTTACTTGATAACACTATTTAAGTGTGGAAAGGAAGAGTATGATATTTAAGGTGGCAGATCAGATGAAGAGGGATAATAGGTATATCATAGATGAGCAGTGTGTGAAGAATGATGAAGGAAAGGTAGTGGTGAACAGTGAGGTTATTAAAGACGCCTGGAGAGAGCATTAAAATCGGTTGTTGAATGAGAAGTTTGACTGGGACAGGGAAGGTTTGGAGCCAGCAGATCCAGTGTTTGGCCCTTGGTCTCTGATAGACTGCTACTGTGAGCAGGGCAATAGGCAGGATGCAGGTGGGGAAGGCAGCAGGTGAGTCTGGGTTGACTGCTGAAATGTTGAAAGCCTCAGGAGATATAGGTGTGGAGTTAGTCACTGACTTGATAAATACGATTATATGTGTGTGTTGTCCCAGATGACCGGCTAAGAGTGTACTTGTAAATGTGTACAAGGGGAAGGGTGATGCCCTGGAAAGAGGAAATTATAGAGGTATAAAGTTTTTTGGACCAGATAATGAAGATAATGGAGAGAGTTCTAGAAGGCATGATTAGAGAAAGGGTGATTATTGATAAGATGCAGTTTGTGTTTATGCCAGGCAAAAGGGCCACTGATGCCATATTCATTGTTTGACAGCATCAGGAAAAATACAGAGGAAAAGAAAGTGAACTGTACTTTGTTTTTGTTGATTTGGAAAAAGCCTCTGACAGAGTCCAAAGAGAGATGGTGAAGTGGGCAATGAGAAAGCTTGGGATCAAGGAGTGGCTGGTTAGGGTGGTTATAGCCATGTATGTGGATGCTCATACCCAGGTAAGGGTGAATGGAGAATTGAGTGATGAGTTTTCCATGAATGTTGGTGTGCATCAGGAGTTAGTGTTGAGCCCCTTGTTGTTTATTGTTGTACTTGAAGCCCTCTCATGTGACTTCAGAAATGGACTCCCATGGGAGATGTTGTATACTGATGATTTGGTACTGATTGCAGAGAATGAAAGGGAGGCGGACAAAAGATTTAGCAAATGGAGAGTTGGTATGGGGCACAAGGTCGTAAGAGTAAATGCAGATAAAAGTGATGGTATCTGTGGCTGGTGGCAGTACTATCATGGAAGAGGGAGTGGCCACGTGCAATTTTCCACGAGGGCATGGGACGTACATCCATCTTGTGTAACGTTTGTGATAAGTGGGTGCATAAGAGATGTAGTGGTATTAGAGGTAGACTGTGAGATAATGCTGATTTCATTGCGAGATGGGCTGGAGAGCATGTGGAGACTATCAGGTGTGAAAGAATTGAATTTGCTGGTGAGTCTCTTGAGTGTGTGGAAGAGTTTTGTTTTTTGGGAGATATGTTAGATGCTGGAGGTGGGGCTGGAGCTAGCTTTATGGCTAGAGTGAGGAGTGGTTGGAAGAAGTTCAGGGAGTTGTTGCTGACATTGAGAGGGCCCTCCCTCCATGCTAAGGGATCTTTGTATGCGGCATGTATTAGGAGTGTAATGCTATATGGTAGTGAGACCTGGGCAGTAAAGGAAGAGGATATTCGCAGGCTCAAACGTACAGAAATGACACTGATTAGGTGGATGTGCAGTGTGTCCCAGAGTGCTAAGCTTGGGGGGTTTAGGTTTATGATGGAAGAGTTGAGAGGCAGGATGGGACTGGAGAGTATTGGTGTTGTGATGATGAAAGGTAGATTGAGGTGGTTTGAGCATGTGGGGAGGATGGAGGATGATAATTGGGTGCCAGAAGTGAGAAATATTAACATTAGGGGTAGGGTTGTTAGACCGAAAAAGACCTGGGATGAGGTCATTCAGCATGACCTCAGGGGTAAGGGACTGAATTGGGAGGCTGCTAGAGATCGAGCAGCATGGAAGGCCGACGCAAGTAAGCATGTTGGAGCCTTCAAAAAGGAAACAAAACAATGACAATGTCCTATTAATATGACAGTATGGTGAAAAAGGAAATCATTGTAAAAGGAAAAGGTAACAACGGCCAAGAGCATAAGGGCAAAAGTCTGAGTGACAGAACAGAATAGTTGCCTAATTACACAGTATAGTTTCACAGTAGGTCTGATAAAAGATATGTAATGGGCAGGGCAATACAAATAAGAGAAACTAATATTCATGCATTTATAAAAGGATACATCAAGCTGATGCAGTATTTATAATGAGAATGAAAAAGAATTCTGTGGTGTGGCTGTGGTCATTTGACTTAATACATCAGTACCTTGTCTATCTCTTCCCCACCACCACCTCACTTCCTCCTCTCCCAACAGCCTTTATGTTCTTCCTTGTTTCATTTTTTCTTTTCACTCTTTATAAGAATATAAGGAAAAAGGATAACTGTAAAAGGTCAGTTGGTCAATGCTAGGCAGCTCCTACATTAGTGTAACTAAACTGCTGCATTAAGACAAGGATAGCAGAGAAAGCTCTCCCCCCACCCACCAAACCCTCCAACCAAAACTAGCAGGAAAAAGGAGAAGGAACACCATGCAGTATAAAAAACTGGCATGGAAATTTTATAGAAATGTGCAATAGGAGAAGAGACTATCACAGTGAGACCTGAAAAGAAAAAGAATGATTTAGTAATCAGGAGATTTTATATATCCAGCCCGTACTTGTTGTTTGTTTATCTAGCCTATGCTTGAAACTTTCAGTGGAAGGGGCAGCAACTATATCACTAGGTAGTTTATTCCATTCATACACTACCCCATTGCCAGACCAGTTTCTACCCATCTTATTACTAAAAGGGAATTTATCCAAGTTTGAAATCATTAGTTTGAGTTTTGTTCTGCAAGCTCACTTGAAGTACCTTGCTATTATCTCCTTTATTTAATCCCTTCATCCACTTAAGCACCTTGCTTAAGTCTGCCCTTTCTCTTTGGCTTTCTAGTGAGTGCAAATTTAGTCTTTTCAATCTATCTTCATATAAAAATTTCTGAATGTTATGTAGTATTTTTGCTTTGCTTTTCTGTACATTCTCAAACAAATTTATATCCATTCTGTTGTATGGACATGAAAATTGCATATCATAGCCAATATGTGGCCTTACTAATGCTAGATAAAGTTTCAGAATTACTTTAGATATCCTATTGGTCATGTTTCACAGAATAAATCCTAGCACCCTGTTTGTTTTATTTCTTGCACTAATATACTGTGGCCATAGTTTAAGGTCATTACTAACCATGGCTCCTAGATCTCTCTTACATTCTGATTTATTAATTTCTTTATTACAAGTACAGGTATTTAGAGTATATATAGTTCAGTATCTCCATTGGTCTTGCCCACATTAAGCTATTAATATTTTTCCACATTAAATTCCATTTGCCAGTCTTTAGACCATTTGAACAGTGTATTGAGGTCCATTTGAATTTTAACACAATCATCAGTTGAGTTAAGGGTATGTCCTGTTTTTCAGTCATTGGCAAATTTGCTAGTACTGCTAGTGGTTCTGAAGTCTAGAGCATTTATATATGCATATATAGGTAGTGGCAACCATCATCCACTCACTTGATGTAGTGCTGCCTACTTCTTCCTTAGCCTTTATCATTCTTTTTCTGTGCCTGCCCTCCTCTCTTCCTATTTTTCCTATCTTTCCTGTCACTTCTTATTGCTTTTCTTTCTTTTACAGGTGGCTTTACATTGAGTGACAAGCCAAATGGTTTCCTGTAAGCCAAGAAACCATTTACAACGCTGGGTGGTAACCATATAACCAAACCATACGTGCTCCCTACGTGTCAACAAGTGGGTTGGTGGAGGGTTAGTGCCCCTCCCTGTAAAACAAATAACTCAAAGTCAAATGGCCACCCCTTACGGGATTATGGCATCTGGCAATAGATAAATAGATAATAAATTTTAAGGGACTGAGTACTGATCCCGGTGGTACACCACTGGTTACTAATCCCCAGTCCACTAGTTACTAATTCCCTCAGCCAGGATTCTGTCCATTTTAAGATATTGCTGTCTATACCATGTGCTTGAACCTCCCTAGCTAGCCTTTTGTGTGGGATCCCGTCAGAAGCTTTACTAAAGTCCAGAAAAATAATATCGTAAGCTTTATCACTATCAGCACTTGATAGACCTCACAGAAAAATGGTAACAAGTTTGTGAGGCAGGGTCATCCCTGCATGAATCCATGCTGACTGTCATGAGATTAAAGCTTTCTAGGTGCTGTGCTGGTGGTAGATGGTGGCAATCATCATCCACTCACTGGATGCAGTGTTGTCTACCTCTTCCTTCAGCTTATCATTTTTTTTTGTGTCAGCCCTCCTGCCTTCTTACTTCTCCCATCTTTGCTGTCACTTTTTAGTACTCTTTTCCTGTCTTGGTGGTTTTACATTGAGTGGCAGGCCTAGTGGTTTCCTATAAGCCAGGAAACCATTTATAATACTGGGTGGTAACCATATAACCAACCCAGACATGTTCCCTATGTGTCAACAAGTGGGTTGGCAGAGGGGTAGTGCCCCTCTTTGTATAACAACTAACTCAAAGTCAAACGGCCACCCCACGTGGGATTATGGCGTCTGGCTATAGATAGGTAGATAGGTGCTCTGTAATTTTTTTTGCTAAAATTGACTAGTATTTTACCAACTACAGTATTGATGTTAGACTTATTGGTTGATACTTTGACACAGCTGATTTATCACATGTTTTATAAATGGGTACTATGTTTGCTGTCTTCCATGCCTCTGGAACTTTTGAACTTAAAAAATTATTAAATAATGTAAGTGGCTGACAAAATTTTGTTAGTTTCCTTAATAAATTTTGCATATATCTATCATCCAAACCAGGAGATTTTGTAGGTTTTAGCTCATTTATTTCTGTCAGTTATTTTACTAAGAATATTGTTTGCAATATTATTGTAAATATTTGTTGCTTGAGGGATCGGGTCTAGATTTTTCCTTGGTTAATACTGATATAAAATAATTATTTTGGATAGAGCACGTTTCTTTATCTCTGTTGGTAATATTACCTGATTCTGTTTTAAGAGGTCCTATCCTATGTTTGTTTTTTGTATGGTAGAACTGATGATAATCTTTGAGGTTGTCTTTTGCTTATCAAGCAGGCTTAATTTCATAACCTCTCTGTGCATTCCTTTATCCCCATCTTTTCTTCAGCATTCAGAATCATGTACTGGTTACATAAGTGTTCCTCTCCCCTTTATATTTTTCTATATAGTCCTTTTCTTTGGCTCGTGAGAAATTTTAATCTGTTCTTGAATCATTGTGGTTTTGAATTATTTGTTCTAAATGCTTTTGAAGGGATATACCATAGCTATACTGGCCTCTGTGTATTATGGTTACTAACTCATCATATTTTGCTCTGACAGAATGGCTACTTGGTACTTAGCCTGAACCACCAAGACCTGAACCACACTTTTATCAAAATTCTGTCCTTTACCTATGAATATGATCTGAGCTACCCTAGTAACCTCAGTGACTTAATGTACACTACTTCAGCCTAAATCCTGACTCTCACCCATGACCTGAGCTGCCCGAGTCACGACCTGACATACACTTCACTGATATCCTATCCCTCACCTGTGACCTGGGCTTCCTCATTGACCTCATGGACCTTACATACACTCCCACCCAAATCCTGCTCCACACCTATGACCCAAGCACCCCCAGCGACCTCACACACCCTAAAGTAACCAGTCTGTCTATGGATTATTGTTGTTCTGAGGTATCAAAATCTCCTAGATGAAAATTAGGAATAGTTAAGAGGTTTTCAGTAGAATGGATATTCCAGCTAAATTTGAACATAATTTCTTCATGATTGCTGATACTGAGTCATCTGCCAACTTCTTTATCACTAATGACATTTTCTGTATTAGATAAAACCAAATTTAGTACAGTACTGTACCTATATTTTTACCTTTAGTGGGCTCCCTGATGTACTGCTAGAGGAAATTTTCCTGTACTACCACTAGAAATTCCTCTAACCCTGCATCCTGTGTCTGATTCTGCTAGTCTTTCTGTGACAGGTTAAAATCCCAAACAATAATTGCAGTGCTTGACTGTGACACTCTCCTAATTTCCTCCCAGAAGTCTTTACTCTATGCCCTACTTCATTTTTGAGATCTGTAAATAGCTCCTAAGACTAATTTCTTCCTGTTTTTGCTAATTTCAATTGAATGTCCATCTTCCTCTCCTCTTTACTTTAATATCAGTTTTACTGTAGCATTTTAATGAATCCTTTATAAAAAGAACTCCCCCACTCCCCTTTTTTCCCAGACAATGATTTGACTCAGACATTTTATAACAACCCTTTAATTGATATTCTGCCTAAAATTCTTCGAGTCTGTATATTCATCCGTGTTTCACAAATAAATGGCAACATCTATTCTATCAGTACCAATTAAAACCCTCAGTTCATCCATTTCACTGCCTAAACTCATGCTGTATTTGTAATACAATTGGAGATTATTACAAGTACTAATGCCTCTACATTGGGATTTACTGTTTTATTGATTTTGTTAGTATCTGAGAAACTCATTTCACTACAAATATAAGTATCTTCCATACCATCTCATTTCACTCTTCTATCATTTCCTTTTCTCTCCTCTAACATCGGTTGCTTATTTGAGGTGCTTGAGTGGATGCATCTACATTTGTGTTTAAACTTTTGTTTTGGCAAGTTTCGATGCATCTGTCCAATCCTGATGTTAGTGATCCCTGTATGTTGTTACTTCTTACCCTACTATGCATCCAACACTTAACCTTAAAAAAAAAAAAAAAAAAAAACTATCTATTGTCCTAGCTGAAACAGTAACTCTCTGTCTACCAAGATGAGTCCCATCCCAGCTATACATGGACTTCATCCATAAAACAAGTCTCAGCTGTCTATGAATTTGCAGTATCTTTCCAGATGGCAGTTAAAACCTATTGCCTTGCTTAGCCATTCCCTCCTGACCCTTCTTCAAGGCAAAATGCCAAGTACTACAGGGGTCCCTCTCCTCTCCCTAACCTTGTCCAACATATCCATGTACAGCTGCCACAGTACAGTACCTCACTCCTACACCTATCAGTATCATAGCCTCCAAAGTGAGGCAGGCATTGGGTTCATTTCCACTGTCCTTCTTGATACATTCAATTTTTCCTAATTCATTACCCATCCTGGTCCCCAAAAGACAAACATGTTTACCAAGAGGAGTGTACACTTCTCAGTTTAGGGTCTTACCTGTAAGAAATCCAGTGATGACACCAGTTTTCTTACCTTTCTCATTCATCACAGCATCCTTACAGGAAGTACTCTTATCTTCCACCTCCACCTGTACTGTACTTCCCTCTCTGCCTACTCACATCCATCACGTAACATGTCAAATGCATTTGTGACTTTTACATCTGCTTGTATTTTAAGGTTGAACTTTGTTCTGCCGTTATGTACGGGTGTCCAACTCTCTCTCTCTCTCTCTCTCTCTCTCT
>JAGKTI010001656.1:65228-80088 GCA_018397915.1 Birgus latro
CGAAACGATTGGTAGGTCATATTTCTGTGAGACATTTTTGGTCTATAGTATCTAAAGAAAGGTAACATAAGAACCAGTTAATTTTAGCATGTAAGATTTTCCCAAAATGTGGACATAAAATTGCATAATTATTCTTCCTAAGGACTCAAGATTATCCCTCGGAAACACCTCAGCCTTGGCTTTGAGGCCTTTTGAAAAAGGTCAACCTCAGGCTCATTGCCTATGGCACAGCCTCAGCCCCATGTCTGCCCAAGATACCATGCTTTATATAGATTTTTGTAGTTTCACTGCAGCTTTCTTTTGCATATTCATTATTTGTATAATGTACTATTCTCTGGTCCAGTACACACCTCACTACTCCTGATTGTTTCTTGTTTTTCCAAAGATTTATGGTTGTTTTCATATAGTGCCATCAGGAGTACAGAACGTTCTCATTTAACATGTAGGTTTATAGTGTTTCCCATTAGCATTGGAGGTGAATTTGTGATACTTGCTCTGTAAACATGAACAGGAACATCTTTCACGAGTCAGCTGTGTGATGCCACTCTTTGCCCAGGTTAAGTGTAATGTCACTTCAGCTGAGTGTACTGAATATCATAATTCTGTACATTGCACTAAATTTAGGCTACGACTGTATTATTGCATCTTATACATAAACAAACTCCTTTGACATGAAGTGAATAAAAAAAAAAAAGTGGTCTGTGATGAAAGTTGTCACTTAGAAAATGTAGTTGTAGTGATGTTGTAAGGTGTGGGATGGTTGCCCAGGTAAAACGCCAGTGCCTCACACAAGTAGGGCTAAGACCGTTTGTCCCCCCTGACCCCCACAGTCCATTTAATTTAAGATTGTACTAAACATTTATACACACCCTGTGCTCCTCTTAAGTATTCTCTTTGTGTACCCTATGCTCCCCTTAAGCAATCTCTTTATGCACCCCATGCTCCCCTCATACACTCTTTACAGGTACTGTAAATTGTACTCTAGAAATCATTCTGTGTACACTTCATGCTCACACTTTCATACTTCATACATACATTATGTGCTAATGTTGTTTAAATATGAATGTGTTGATATCCACAGGTGAACAGAACAGTTTTGCTCACATAACGAGTAATTTTCCTAAAAATGTGTGAGCCTGCATTTCTGTTGACTTGGCAGCTTTTAATATGTGGATGCCACAGGTGTTAGGTTCCAAATCTTGAGGACTGTTTAATGGCAGTATGTTCTTTTCATTCTTGTGTAAATCCCAGTGAACCCACTGAACCATCAGTCTGTCCTGCACTCAGTTGTTAGCCCTGCAAAGTTATTGCCATCCATTATTTTTGTAGGAGTTTCGAAATGCTCTAAAGACTGATGGAGGCTTAGGAAGAGAGGATATAGTTGGTTCCGGAGCAGGTTCTTCACTCTCTCCTGTCATCACCACTGCCAGGGATAGAAAAAGAGAAGGACAAAGAAAGGTGAGTGAAGATGAGACTTGAAAGAATAAGTGGAAAAATTGATGGATTAAATGAAGAGGAAGTTTTTTTTAATAAAAGAGAAGGACAAAGAAAGGTGAGTGAAGATGAGACTTGAAAGAATAAGAGAAAAATTGATGGATTAAAAGAAGAGGAAGTTTTTTTTAATGAGTCACATCATCATTATCATCTTTGTTATTGCCATCCTTATCATCATTGTCATCATCATCCAAACCTTCTTTTCCACTGCAACTTGGGGTGAAGTAGGGCCCAGAGTCAGAAAAAAAAGTAAATAGAATGAGATAGTGAACCAAAGTTTGTCCAGTGAAATGGACCCACCCTTCTGCACCTGCCATTCAAGTTCCTGGAATCCAAGTTCCACCTGATAGATAAAAAAACACTCTGCACATAGCTTCACACTTGCCTATCTATTGGAGTCAGTCTAATGATTGTCAAGATAAAGTGGGTGTGAAACCTAAGTCATACACTCCTTCACACAAAATGCATTCAGCTAGCTTGATTGCATATCATCTCCCTAGCCTCATTACCTCTTTTACCTCTCTCACACACCCATTTACCATACACCCTCGATATAACAAACTAATTGGTACCAGACCCTTGATGTCATAGTCAAACACCATGCTGTTCGGTAATTTCCCCGGCATCGTGGCTTTTACCTAACAAAGATCATTAAATGTAGTGCGTCATTCAGCCGTACAGTCGTACACAATAGCGTACAGCTAGGTCTATACACAATAGCATATAGTTAGGTCTAAATGGCTCCTTTTCTCAATAATTGCTCTATTTATGGCTCCTTTTGTGATGCTGGTCACCCAGTGACTGATGCAGCATTTTACAGGATGCGGAGGAGCACATGTGTGTGTTCTTACCTTAAAATATTGTTCTTACCTAATTGCATCTTTACAGGAGTGAGTCAAGCTTGTATTTTCTCACATATTAAACCATTCTTATCATACATATCCTTAAATGTATGGATAGTTTTGGCACACACTGTTTCAGTTGGTAGTGCATTCCACAGATTAATTGCCCTATTTGAGAAACTGAATTTCCTTACGTCTTGATCACCTCTCTTTTTATGCAGTTTTCTTTGCAGTGTCCTTATGCTGATGCTTCCTCATAGGTTATATACTCATTTATGTCTATATTCTCTTTCTCTCTAATGCATTTATGTAGCATAATGATGTCTCCTCTGCTCCTATTGTGTAATGTTGGTAGGTTTAATTTTTCTAGTCTTTCTTCAAAGCTAAATCCCTTAAGTACAGTGCTCATCTTGTAGTGGCCCTTTGTACGTTTTTGATCTTATCTATGTGTTTTTGAGATGTGGATTTCGGGCTACTGATGCGTACTCCAGGGTTGGTCTAATGAATGATGCAATTATCTTTCTCAGCCTGTCTTCATTTATATATGTGAATACTGTACTATTCTCATATTAGCAAGCAGTATATACATGTGTAATAAACGAACTGAAACTTAATAAATTAATCACACTGTCCTGGCCGAGATTTGATCTCAGTCCCTTTCGCTTCAAAGTACGCACGTTACCACTGAGCCAAAGAGAGGATCCCTACTTTGCCCCTAAGCAGTGCGGGGTTTTATATAACCCATTACATCACTCTTTTCTTAATGATATTAAGGTGATACTGTATTAAGTGTGTGAGATGGCTGTTGGTTGACATGGTAGTTCATGAAGTCTAGTGCCATTTTGTAATTCTGATGGCCATTTCCATGATGAGTTTGAGAGCTTTAGCCTTTCCTTGTGAAATGCCATACCCACGTCAGTTCATTGTATAGTAAGGTGGCGTAGAGTGAGATGGTTTACTCATCCCATGTGGAGAGGTCCAGTCCTCCGTTGTATCAGTCATGGTTTGACCGTGATGATGATGATGATTTTGATAATTAATGGAATGATGATTAATGGAATTCACAACAGCTCTCTAGTGACAAATGTATTTTTTCTGATGATATCCTAATCCATGCAGTAATATGGCTTGTGATTTCTGTAGGCAAATGTTGCTAACTGTTTACTTCTATACTTTTTCTGAGCGTAGTCTAACCCATATAGCAATATGGTTTAAGATTTCTTTAGGGAAGGTTTGCTAGTGGTGACTTTATATACCTGTTGCTTGTAATGTTAAATATTGTCCTTGCAAGATGTTAAGTTTTAATTACTTCCTCATCATTGTGCAGACTGGTTGTTATACTGATGTTTGGTAACCAGGAGATTAGTCATGCTTTTTTTTTTTTTTTTTTTTTTGCCTCTTCCACCAAATGTAGATAGAATTTTCATGCCTGCTTGCCTGTTTGTTTGTCTGTCTCTTATTATGTGCCTGTTTTGACTAAGTATGGTAAAACTAATGCTTTAATTTGGATGAAAAGCTAGTGGGATGTTCATACTGACCACTGGATGAAGTGATTAAATTCAAGTGACAGTATATCACGAGACAGTTGAACAGTGTTACAGAGCTAGGCATGGCAAAATAATCAGATTTTGATGTATTGGTTTTGGAAGAGAAGTAGTATCAGAAAACTGCAGTTCCAGCAAATTATTTCATTTTAGTAATACAGTACTTTTATAAAGTACTTTGTAAAATCAGTTTGTTTTTATCTAATGAAACTGTGTTACTACAACAGCTTGAATACAAGGTTGTGTTATCATGAAATTCAATGAACCACAGCTGTGAGACAGAAATGAGCCTCAAATCAACCCCATAATCTGACTATATTTGGTCATCAGCTGAGCTGAATTGAACTAGGGAGCTTCATTAGGTTAAATGCACTGAAGTTCCTATAGCTTCACTCCTCAGTTAGGCTTATTTATCGGAAACTGACCTTTTGTTTATTCCTTTTTTCCAGCGGAACCTGAAGCGATCTGTACAGGTAGAGAAATTGGAAGTTGAAGACTACGAAGAAATTAATTCAGGCAGAAGCACTTCTAGTGATGAAGACTAAATGCAGAAATAATCACAGTGGCAAGAATGATGTAGAGGTAACTGAAACTGATACATAATATAAATGATAATGATAAATGGGGTGAGATTGCTAGAGTATGTCAGATCTGATGTATGCATATGATGCTGTATTGCATACTAATATTAAACAGGAACACTGCAGAGTGGTGCAGAGCTTTGTGAATGTCTGTGAATGTTGTGTTATGAAAGCAAAGGTAACAAATAAAGGGATGGTTGTTGAGAGAGAAAATAACTGTCAAGTGTGATGTGATGGTGAATGGAGATACAAATTGGTGAGGGAGTGTAAGACATGAAATGATAAATATGCTAATGAAGTGGAAAGTAGAGTAGCACAGGGAAGGAACTGCCCGAAGCTATGAATGCCGTGATACGAAATGGAATTTTGAATGTAAAGACTCCAAGAGGATTGCTTGATGATATGTTAGTGCATGCATGAATTAATATGTATGGGTGTGAGATTTGTGTATGACATAAGAACAGATACAAAAGTGAGAGTAGTGGAAATGTGACCATAGAGGAATGTTTGACTGTCTCTTGATTGGTTAGAGTGAATACGATAAGAAATATGAGTAATGTAATTTGATAAAGATATGGAGTAAGGAAGTATGTTGACAGTTGGGCTGAAGTGTCCTTAGATTTTATGGTCATTTGGAGGAAATGGATATAAATAAGGTGGTGAAAAGGGTATTTATAACTGAGTTTAACCCGCCCAGTCCCAACCGATTTTTTACCCAACACACCCTCAGAACCTGACCGATTTTCAACTTGTCTTTTTTTGGCTCAAACCTCCGCTTTTGTGAGAAATATCGAAATTTCATAGAGAAATTGCCCTCCTGAGCTTATAAATGTTTCTACAGGTGACAGTCAACCTTGCCTTTTCGTTCTCTCTCACGGTACCTGGCGTCAAAGAAAACGAACTGTGGGAGGGTTAACTAACTCAAGCCACTTTTATTTGGTACGAATTTATGTGTAGTACAAGACTATATTGGTTTTCACACAATAAGATAGGTGATAAGCATAGTTCACTCACCTCAAACACCAACATGTGGCAACTTCCTTTACGACATTACCACCTCATCACTTCTCTTTGTTTCTTGCTTTAGCTTCTTTATTACTTTGTCCACCTCAGGAATAACTTTCACCGTGAATTTCGTCATTGGAGAGACCGTGGCGCAACATATCTTTACTGGCCAGGTTACCGCTAACAGGTGAATTGCCGAGTGTGGGGGGAGGAACGTCTCTCACATATGCCTACCAAAAATCACTCGTGAATCTTGAAAAATGTTCAAATGACGGGCCTTGCAATTGACTGATGTACGATGCACGTCAGTGGGGCTGAGCATGAAAAAAAGTGGTGACGTGCATTGTACGTCGGGGGGACTGGGCAGGTTAAAGGTTCGAAGAGGTAGGGTAGGCCAAGAAGAACATGGATGGATATGGTACCCACTTATCACAATGTACAGGATAAAGTTACCTCCCACACCCTAGTGGCAAACTGCATATGGTCGCATTCCACTGCACATGGTCACACTCCCTCTGTTTTGACAATACTGCCACCAGCTGTAGATTTCATAACTCTTGTTTTATCCACATTTACTCCCAAACCCTTGTGCCCCATTCTATCGCCTTGTTTCCTAAGTCTTTCCTCTGCCTTCCATTCATTCTCTGCAAGCAACATCAAAACATCAGCATACAACATCTCCCATGGGAGTTCATATCTGAAGTCACATAAGAGAGCTTCAAACACTATGACAAACAATAACAGGATCGAGACAGACCCCTGATGCATGCCAGTATTATGGAAAACTCCACTCAAATCTCTCCTCACTCTCACCTGGGTGCAAGCACCCACATACTTAGCCATAACCACTCTAACCAGCCACTCCTCGATCCCATGCTCTCTCCATGTCCACTCGACCACCTCTTTATGGACTCTGTCATAGGCCATCTCCAAATCAACAGAAACAAAGTACAGCTTCCCTTTCTTTCCTATACATTTTTCCTGAAACAGTCAGACAGTGAATATGGCATCAGTGGTCCCTTTGCCTGGCATAAACCAAAACTACATCTCATCAGTATGCACTCTTTCCATAATCATACCTTCTAGGACTTTCTCCATTACCTTCATTATCTGATCCAAAAGTTTTAGCCGTCCATCCATTATCCAATCCTATGTTGTCCCACGAGGAGCATAGGAGCCCGGGACTAGGCAAGTTGGTCCTGACATTTAAGATGAGAATGACCAGCCTCACTCATCCCTGAGTGGCATTATGTGAGCAATAAACCCCAACCCCAACCATCTTCACTGGCTTAATCACCCTTTCCCTTATACACATTTACAGTCACGCTCTTCAGTCAGTCATCAGGGACAGCACACTCATATATAACTGTATTTATCAAATCAGTAACTAAACCCACTCCTATAACTCCTGAGGCCTTCAGCATTTCAGCAGTCCACCAATATACACCTGCCACCTTTTCCAACTGCATCCTATCTGTTGCCCAACTCATACAAGCGTCATCTGTCAAAGGCCAAGGGTCAAACACCGGATCCACTGATGGACCTTCCTGTTCAAGTCAAACTCCTCATTCAGCAGTTGGTTATAATGCTTTCTCCAGGTGTTTTTAATATCCTCATTTTCCACCAATATCTTTCACTCATCATTCTTCACACACTGCTCACCTAGGGTGTCCCTGTTTTCCCTCCTTATCTGATTGGCCACCTTGAATACCATATTCTTCCTGTCAGCACTATTTAGGTTACCGAGGAAAAGTCTCAGAGACTCAAATTTTGCCCTGTATATCTCCTTTCTAGCACTAAGCTTGGCAGTCTAGTACAGTATTCCTCTCTTACCCTCCCCCCTTTTTCCATTCCCAGAAAAGCCTTCTTTTCTTCTTAACTGCAGCTTTTACACCCTTATCCCACCACCATGTTACCTTATGTCTCAGAGGGCCCCTTGTTCATCCACACACTGAATCAGTAACTCCCAGGCAATTGTTTTTGATAGCTCTGTGCTGTTCACTAACTCTTCTGTTAACACCTCCCAATTCAGCCAAAACTCTACTTATCTCACTGCAGAAGGCATCCCTCACTACTTATTTTTTCAACTTCCATATTTTCCTTCTAGGTGCATAGGTTCTTTTCTCTCTTTAAGCACCATGTTACTTTTCAGTAATTTGTGTTGCTGCACACTCTTCACTCCCTGTAATTTTAACATTCCTCAGCAACCTCCTGTCAGGCCTCCTGACTAGGAAATAGTCACTCTGGCTACTATTTCCCCCAGACACATGTAATCAACCTGCGCTCTCAGCTGGAATATTGCTCACCCATGTGGAATGCATGTGGAGAGGTTGCACTAAAACAACTAGACAAAATTCAGAACAAAGCAGTTAGAGTTGTTAATAACCCTACTATTACAAAAGAACCACCTCCCTTACAAGTAGGAAGGAATGTTGCTTCCCATGCAGTATTTTACAGATACGTTTATGGCAAATGCTGAGACAAAGTTGCATCCATTGTGCCACCTCTCCATGCCTTCCCACATGCTACACAGGCATCTGGTGGCATTGATGACTGGACTGTCACACTGCCATATTGCAGAACTTCTGCCTATCAGAATTCTTTTATTACTCGAACTGCATCTCTTTGGAACTTGCTTCCCCAGAGTGATTTCCCCCCAAACTTCAACCTACAGCTGTTCAAGTCTAACTGTTACAGCTTTTTTTATGAATGGAGGACACGTATAATATGGTGTATAAATTATTATTTCTTTTAATTTGTTTTTCCTTCCTCTGTTCTTTTATTAAAAAAAAATGTTGCACACAATCATGTTCATTGCCTCCCCAAATTCAAGTATCCTTTACCTTCCTGTATTCCTTCTATCATGTTCATCCCTCTTGTACCCCTTCATATCCTTGAGCTGCATCACCCATATGACCATTTAAGTCCCCTCCCAAAACTACAGTGTCATCATCCTCCATACCACTTACCAAATGTATCAAGTCATCTGAGTCAGTCTTTTTCTGCATCATCCAAGCCAGCTTGTGAGGCATACACCAGTATGAATGAAATTATGAGTTTACCAAACAATATTTTCACTGCTATAATTCCTTCATTCATGCTCATTACATTCATGACACATTCCTCTCATTTATCCTCAACCATCGCACCTAGAAGGAATAAAACCCTGAAGTGTTTAGCAGCCTTTCATTAACATCCTGGCCTGTCTCTTCAACGTTCTTGACGTGTCCACGAACCCTATGGTGTAACGGTATACAGTATATATACAGTACTGTACAGTAAACTCTCGGTTATCTGTCATCGTAATATCCTGCCCAACACAGTATCTAACACCGCTGGCTCACCTCAAAGCAAAATCTGGCAAAATTATGCAGTATCTGGTGCCATAACTGGAGTTTCTATGCAATATTCAGCGTCAATGTGTATCAGCAAGCTTGTAAAAGTTAGCCAACTGGCACTGTGTTACTGTACTGTATCATTGATTTATTGTATTTTATGTTTAATTTTCATCTTGTGCTCATGAGAAAGTTTTAGGATAGAGGGTCGAGGCAGATAGTAACCCAATATCCAGCTCAACACCCAATATTGGGTTGATGGGAGTTACTATGAAATATCTGGCGTTTGACATTATTCGGCATAGGGTTTGGCTTAATTGCGCCAAATAATTGATGGTTTACTGTATTTATGCTGCATTTTTGTGTGGCTTTCAGACCGGTCAAGATTAGTCCCATGGCTGTTCTGGCGAGACAGTTTCGGAAAAATCAGACTGGTCAAGACTGATTTCAAGCAGTCCTGCTCCAGAGCCAGGACTGGGTTTACCCAGTCCTGCACACAAAGGATGCGCAGTAGCAATGGACACCAAGGACAGGCAGGAGCGTTCCGTGCCCAGAGTAAACAGCTGATATGGCATAGATGGCCAACAGAAGTGAAAGTTAAATATTATTTTAAAAATAGAATTTTACACATAACAGTTAACAGTGACATAGGACGGTGATATAAAAGTAGATGGTACTTGAATACTTGTTTAAACCTGAAATGAAAAAGATCAACTGTGGCTGAAGTAGTAAGAAAAAATAATGTCATCATCATCCAGCCCTGTGCTGCCCCATGAGGAGTGTAGGAGCCTGGGGCAAGGCCATGATGAGAATGACCTGCCTCACTCATCCCTGAATGGCACCATGTGAGCAGCAAACCCCAACCATCCCTTGGATATAAGCCTGTACAGGCCCAATCCAACTGCAGCGCCTTAATTTTCTGGGGAGAAATTCAAATTCTGTGAGTCTTTGTGGATTATTATAAAGTAATGATGGCACTTACAACTATTTCCCAGTAATAATTCCTTAAAGACCAGTATTGCATCCTTTGCCTCTGGTTATTAGTTCACCCAAAACTGAAAAGGTAAGCTAAACATTTATTTCACTTCATGGTGTAATGAGAACTCATTATCATGATTCTAATAATGACACACTGGGAAGATGTCATATTTTCTTTTATATGACATACAAACGGCTACTTTGTCTGCAAGTAAAGACGATATTAATAGCCACATTGATTTCAATTACCATCTTATTTTCTCTGCTTACATAACTCAGCTGATTCCGTCATGACTCTGCCCACTCCCTCCTCCAACCAATAGAACATTAAAGACGGAACTGGTCTATTATTCATTCTTACCAGCATTAAATAGATCCAGAAAACTGTCACTACCCAAAGCCATCCATCTCGACACTGTCCTAAAAAATTTGTTTCAATATTACCCATGAGATTAAAATCAAGCAAAATATACAATACAGTACTGATACCAAAATGCGTCCCGACGACGACACCCCCACCCACCAAGGAGATGATGGGGAGGTGACAACAACCCTACAAGGGGACACTGGGCAGGTGACTCTACCTTCCAGGCCATAAAGGCCCACGTCACCTTCTTCCATACGCTCTTCCTTCCCGCAACCGGACCAACACCAAGGTAGCAGTCCGTGAACATTACTCTCCGGCTGCAGCAGCCATCATCAGACTTGGGGTGGGACTTGCAAACTAGCAGTCCCACGTAGGCCCTCGGCAGATCCTGCTGGACCTGCTAGCAGAGGGGGAATGACCACCGGTCTTCTCAGCCCTATGACACCCCAGGGGAGCAGCGGCACAGCAACATCCGCCGGATTTGCCGTAGAGGGAGCGACCGCCGGTTCTATCTCTTCTGCCACCTGCCGTCGGGAGTGGAGGCACAGTTACGTCCGCTGGACCTCTCCTGCCCGGCCCAGTAAAGGGAGCAGAGCCTTGGTAGGGTCTTCAGGACCTGCCATAGCGGAGGCACCTGCTGGGTACTCCGTGGCTGCAACTCTTCCCCAGCAGCAGGAGCGTGGTAGCGTCTGCCGGATCTCTCCCTCCTGTCTCCCCCGGGACGAGTGGTGCCCTGGTAACATCCTCCGGACTTACCGGGCGGGAGGAGCGTCTGCCGGATCTCCTTCCTCCACTCCCCAGCCCGGCAGCCTGGGCATCGTCCGCCAGACTTGCTAGGCTGGGGGAACTTCTTCGGAATCTCCTCCTCCGTCCCCGGCGAGGAGTTCCGGCAGCATCCGTCGGGCCCGCCAAATAGAGGGAGCGACTGCCGGTTCTCCCTTCTCCACTAGGCCAGAGGCTCCCATAGAGAAGCAGGTCTCTGGCTCGGCCCACCCTTCCTGTGGCCGAGTGAGATGCCCTTCTTCCTCCCCCTACACCACTTGGGGTGGAGATTGCTCCCCAGCAGGTACGTCGTGACAGGACGTGTGGGGCGGACCGGTCGTGGGCATCCTGTCTATTCAGCCGTCCCCTCTACGGGCCCCGACGCTGACGGACTCGCAGGGACACCGTGGCTGCAGACGACTCTTGACGGCCTTCTCTCCCAGGTGAGACTGCAGCCCCCAGCCACCAAAGGGCACACTGCCGACCCCGAGCTCCACCCAGCCCAAGGCCACCCACCACACTCTGACGACATCCCCAGGCCGAAGTAGGGCCATCCGCCTCTTGGCTCTGTTAAGCCCCAGTCCCGAGGGCCCTTCCATGCCCAAGGCCACCTCCCAGAGAACTCAAGGTGAACCTCCGACCACACCACTTCGCCCCCCACATCGTGAGGCAGCCCCACACTTCCCGGACGGCCTCCCACCTACACCGGGCTGCCACCTGAACCTTCCGGACCCAACCCCGAAACCGTGAGTGACACTATTACCCTCTGCAAGTCCCCACGAGAACTGTGAGTGCTAACACCCCCTTGTTGTGAGCCCCCAGTGGAACATTCCCCCATGTAACTCTCCCTCCCCTCTGATAACCACCATTCATTCCCTTATGCATAATAACTACTCTAGTGCCCCACACAGTGAAACTAAGTGACTCCTGGCGTCTCCTGTGACTCTCAGTGAACTCCTTCTGTTAATGTGAAGGTTCAGTGCTCCCCCAGTGATACAGGTGAACTATACCTAAGACCTAGAACCGCCATACTCATCTTACAGCAACTATATCCCTCTTGTCACAGCATCCACATCCCTCTCACAGCATCTATACCCCCTGCATGGCATCAACATCCCACTCACAGCATTCACATTCCTTTCACACCATTCATACACCCCTCTCACAGCATCCCCACCTTTCACCCAACATCCCAACCTCTCTCTCAGCATCCCTACTCCTCTCTCAGCATCATTACCATTTCCTCAGCATCCCTACCCCGCTGTCTGTATCCTTACCTTTCTGCCAGCATCCCTACTCGTAACCCAGGATATCTACCCTACTCTCTGCATCCTTACCTCTCTGCCAGCATCCATACTTTAATGACTGCATCCCTACCTCTCTGCCAGCATCCCTACCCTGCTGTTTGCATCCTTACCTCTCTACCAGCATCTCTACCGTAATGTCTGCATCCTTACCTCTTTGCCAGCATCCCTACCCTGATGTCTGCATTCTTACCTCTCTCCCAGCATCCTCACCCTTCACCCAGCATCCCTGTCATGCTGACACGTCCCTATCTCTTTGCCAGCATCCCTACCCTGCTGTCTACATATTTACCTCTCTCTCCCAGCATCCCTACCAATCATCCAGTGTCCCTACCATGCTGACACTTCCCTTCACTCTCTGTCAGCATCCCTACCCCGAGAGCAGCATCTCTAGCCCGTTGTTAACATCCCGATACAGCAGTAGTAATACCGGAAGCAGTAGTACTAGTAGTAGTAATAATAGTAGTAGTTACTATTGTTGTTGTAGTTGCAGTAGTAGCAGCAGCAGCTGCAGCTGCAGCAGAATTATAGTAATAGAACCTTATAATTTGTTGGAATACCGGCAGTAGTAGTAGTAGCAGCAGTAGTAGCAGTGTTGAATGTGGTGGTGGTAATGGTACTGTCAGCAGAAGTGGAAATACCAGTAACGAATGGCGTATTGGTCCTGAGAAAGAGGCATGGGATGCTGGGAGATGGGTAGGAATGCTGAGAGATGGGTAGGATGCTGGGAGATAGGTGGGGATATCGGTAGATTGGTAGGGGTACTGGAAAATGGTCTTGGATGCTGGGAGATGGGTGGGATGCTGGTAGGCCGGTAGGGATGCTGGGAGATTGGTGGGGATGCTGGGAGATTGGTCGAGATACTGGGATCGGTTGTGATGCTGGGAGGTGGGTACAGATGCTGGGAGATGAGTAGAGATGCTTGGAAAGGGTGTGAGGCTGAGAGAGGGGCTGAGATATTGAGAGTTACAGTGAAAAATAGGCTGGATGATGGAAGACATTTTATTTAAAGAATTATCGTATTAAAGGGGTTATCAGCTTGAAATAATGAAGGGCTGGTCAGTCCTTTGTCGCCTAATGGTACCCTAATCCCCAGCGTGGGACCAATAATCTGTTCCTCTCTGTCAGCATTCCTACCCTGCTGTCTGCATCTTTACCTCTCTGTTAGCATTCCTACCCTGCTATCTGCATCTTTACCTCCGTCAGCATTCACACCCGTCACCCAGCATCCCCACCGATCTCCCAGTCTGGGATAGAGATAATGGGAGAGAGAGGTACGGTTGATGGGAGAAGGGTTTGGGGTACAGAGAGGGGGTGGGATGTTGAGAGAGGGTTAGGGATGCTCGCAGGGCCGAGGAGAAGAGGAGGGGGGCAGCTGCAGATAATCCCCGAGACCTGGGCCAGAGAACCCTCCAAGATAGTGTTAAGAGGGAAGAAAATATTGATAGTTCATTCACTTTATAACGACACATTGGATTTCTTAAGAAACTATAATATAAAAGGAAGTAGGAATACTTATATCTAAACACATTAAACCAATGCTATGTATAACAATTACGGCACAGAGTTGAGTATTAGTTATTATCGTTGTTTTATAGAGAGGAAGGTGCTATGGCGCACTTTTGGCAGTAGATCACTGGTTAGGGAGCAGTCTAGACCGTGAACTAGATTTCGAGCTTAATATATTCAGCATAGTTTTCTGGGAGAGGGGGGCCCGTTGTCGGCTGTCGGCGGCCTCGGATAGCAATGGTGGTAGTTGGTTGTGGTGGTGATAATGGTGTACAAAAGAGTACAGGGGAAAGCAAACAGCAACAAACCTGTTGATCCTTTCGTGGCTGTTTGGTACAGCGAAGGTTATAACAATTTAAACTACTCTGTCAGATAAAGACAAAGAAAATGAAACTAGTTGTTATTGTTGGTGGTGGTGGCAGTGGTGGTAATGGTGGTAGTTGTTGTTGTTGGTGGTGGTAATTGGTAGTTTGTTGTGTTGTGGTGGTGGTGGTAATGGTGGTAGTTTGTTGCTGTGATGATGGTGGTCACGGTGGTAGTTTGTTGTCGCGGTGGCGGTGGTAATGATAGTAGTTGGTTGTGGCGGTGTGGTAATGGTGGTACTTGGTGGTGACAGTAATGGTGGTAGTTGGTTGTGGTGGTGGTAATGGTGGTAGTGGTGGTGATAACTGTGGTAGCTGATGGCGGTGGTGATGATAGTTGTGGTGATTATAGTGGTAATGATGGTGGTTGATGGTAATAATTGTAGTGGTGATAATCCTGTTTGAGATCATACAACCAATAATACTCGTGTAATCATCATCAGCCTATAGATAATCTGTGTGTGTGTGTGTCTGTGTGTGCGTGTGTGTAAATATGTCCTTAAAACATAATGTTCTAGAAAGAGAGATAGGAAGAACGAAAAGGGGGAGGAAGGAGGGGTTAAAGGGCAGGAAGGAGGGAGGGGAGGGGAGGAGGTAAGGGGGAAGGAGGAAAAGGGAGAGTGAAGATAAGGGGGGGAAGGAGGGAGGGTGGGACGAAGGGGAAGGGGGGATGGAGGAGGGAAGGGGGAAGAAAGGAGGAGGAAGGGGGAGGGGGATGGAGGAAGCGTGTTTTTTTAGGAAGGAGGAAGAGATGGAGGGAAGGAGAAACACGAGAAG